>APFE031758800.1:10474-78026 GCA_000404065.3 Pinus taeda | reverse complement strand
TCAATATTTAAAACTCACTTAAAATTTTATTTTCTTAATTGTATTTCTATACATGACTTTACTGAAATAAACTCGTGTACGTACACGACTATCATGCAGACAACTAGTGTATATCCAGTAAACTTACTTTTCAATTAATTCAACATCTGTTTAACTTGAACTAGTGTATCAACACCTCATTAAGCATTAATAAAATAGTAACCATGTGAAATAAGAAAAAAATAAACCATTACACATAAGAAACACACATGAACACCAATATTTTTAGGTGGAAACCCAAAAGTGGGAAAAAAATTGTCGTTGTTGTCGTCTTTGTCTTCTTTTATTATTAAGAAAAATTTCTTACAATCTTGTATTGGCGTAGAATCATACTAACATGCAGACACCCACTTGTAGAAGGCTAAAACCTTCTCTCATTTTATAGCACCCATTAGAAGGGAGCTCCAACTCCCTGTACTACTGTGGACTGTGTTTCATAAATTTTCACACTAGTTCCACCTGATACAAAACATCAAATTTGTAGGCCATGTTTCATCAAATTTTCAGACTATACCTACTACCATCAAATAATAAAAATGAAACCAATCATCAAATTTCTTAATCACTATACCAACTGAGACCCAAATCAATCTCAAACAACCAAAGTAGTTAGATCACTATAAATCCATTCACTAGAATACCAATCCACATACTGTTCATCACAGAAACCATATTTTTTCACTATAAAACTTGATCAATATAATATTAGCATCTATATGCTACTTTGCTTTGGCATATCTACATACATATGCGCTTTCCATGATGCATACCCACGTACAGATCTCAAAACACTAAACCCTAAAACTAAATCATTGTTATTCTAAAACACACATTGAGTTAAACCCTGAAACACTAAGTAATTCTAAAACTATCACATAACCATAACGTGTATTCAATCACATATAGCTAGCAACATCATCACTTCTTCAATCAATCTATTCAACTTCAAACATCATTGTTAAACTTAGATTCTCAAGTAAGACTTCATTAACAGACAACAAGAACACAACAAGACTGATTAGATTGATCAAACATCCTTTTCAGAAAAACCCTAGCTTATATACGTGCTTTCCACAAAGCATATCCGTGTGTATACACGCTTTTCAGGAATGAAACACGCGTACATATTTGAATAGATACACAACTTACCATTGTTAAACCCGCGCATGTACATGCCTTTTAGGTCATCAAACTCATGTACAAATCTACTTGACACAAACCTTCGCTACACAACAAAACTTCAAACATATCCAGATCTCGGAATACACATTATAATCACAGATCAAGGCTTTATCATCACAGATCAAATCAACCCATAAGCAGATTATTCAATACATAGTCATTTTAGATCTATTGGATATGATCATATTCTGGGTGCATACTTAGATAATTAATAGCCCTTACATGCACACTTGTTTCATATCCAACTAGTCATAAACATTTCATCACTTTCACACCCAAGTACTTTGATCTTCATCGCCTTATATAGCTTAGCTCTTATCCAATATAATGGGTAAAAACCACACTAATGCCGATGGTATTCTTTGACAAGATCAAATATTCATTGATGGGATCAATACTATGGGTCAATACCATGGTAAAGACCCTTGGTATTTAGAATACCATGGTGTGAAAACTATACGTGCCTTTCCTTCTTCATACCTGCATGTTAACGCAACTTTGCTTCACAGAACCTGCATATACTTCTTGAAACTTCATCTTTATCATTTCTCTGTCTCCGAACTATTTTGCCTTTGACCAAAATCTCTATCACATGTAGACACATCTTTTTGACATCTTCATCAAGTAGGTTTATAGCAAAAGACAACACATCAAGTAGGTTTCCATCAAGGACAAAAATTAATCATAATGTGAACAATCTCCCCCTTTGGACTTGATGGAAACCACTTTAGTGTTTGGTCATCACAACCTATAAATACCTATAAATCACATCAAATTAAGCACCAAGATTTTCAAACACCAAGTTAATATCCCCCTTTGACATCAAGGGAAAAGGCTGAACAATTATAAATGACTCTTGAGCGTTGTAGATCTGAATTGCTGAGTATGAAC
The DNA here is from genome assembly GCA_000404065.3 of Pinus taeda. Lineage (NCBI taxonomy): Eukaryota > Viridiplantae > Streptophyta > Pinopsida > Pinales > Pinaceae > Pinus > Pinus taeda. The sequence continues at coordinate 75,914 of APFE031758800.1, read as the reverse complement.
ATTGAATACTGACCATGCTCCCTCTAAGCACATGCTAAATTTTTTTAAGGATGTGTAATGAAGTACATGACTCTATGACTTAACTGAATATGACTTTTCCTATCACCAAGGATTCAAACTTACATCAATCACCCAACCATAGTGGGTTTACAAATTACATCATATGCCCAAAAATATGGCATTACATGATTTGACCACAATAGTCCATATACAACTGAATTTTACAATTATTACATCATATGTCTTTACATTACCTTTACATCAAATGACAGATATGGAATTTATAATCAAGACAAAATACCTCAATAAGACCATGATAGTCATCAATAACTATCATATACCATATAGGATCTGCGCCATAAGCATCTATTAGTAGCAACATGCACTTTTCCATCATTAATCAAGAACTTCAACAACATAAGCAACATCACCATTGATAATTATCATTATGTACCAAGGAATTCTGAAGCAAACATAATGCCAATGATGCCTTATTAGAAGCATAGAAAATGCTCCCCCCCTGTACCTTTCCCATATCTTTAGACTATACTCAACCAATTCCAAAACCAACAAACAAAATTGGAGCTTGTTTCTTCATCATAGAAAAATATACGTGACTGTTCAATCCAAAATTCATGTATATATGTGACTGTTATTCACAGGATCCACATACAAAAGGTAAAGCGCTGAAATTTCACAACTATGCCCCCCCCCCCCGAGCCTTTGTAATATTCTTCTGTTACTTATGACTATACAGATGCATTGTTAGTAATAAAAAGATGGATATCAAAATAAACCATGAGAATCATCACCAAGACTTAATACATATTGCTCCCTTTGATCTTGAAATATTAACAGAGTGATGAAGTAGGAACCATTCCTAATTTCTGTTTGAGATATTCAAATGCATCAAGTGGAAGAGGTTTTGTGAATATATCAACAACTTGTTATTTTGAGGGAACATATTCCTCTTTGAACTTTTGTTCAAGCACATGTTCTCTTAGAAAATTATATTTAATTGGAATATGCTTGGTCTTGCAGTGCATAACATGATTTTTCGAAATACTAATGGCACTTGTATTATTACATAGAATGGAGATGGGTGAAGAAAAATTAATTTCAATATCATGTAATGTTTACATTATCCAGAGAAGTTGTGTGTAGCAAGGTGCAACAACAACATATTATGCTTCTACAATAGATAAAGAAATTGAGCTTTGTTTTTTGCTGAACCATGATACCAAGCGGAGCCCCATATAAAATGCTCCTCCACTACTGCTTTTTCCATCATCAACATTTCCTGCCCAATCTGCATCTATATAAGCATGAAGAGTAAGATATGCATCTTTGGGATAACATAATCCAAAGCCTTGAGTGCCTTGTAGATATTTGAATATTATTTTGACCACCTGGAGATGAGTTTCTTTTGGATTTGCTTGGAATCATCCAACAATATCAATTGCATGCATGATATTTGGTTTCGTTCCTATAAGATAAAGTAGACATCTAATCATGGATCTGTATTCTGGTTGGTTGACTGTGGGAGAATCATCATGTGAATACTACATGCTATCACCATTGGTGTGCATACCGATTTGTAATATTCTATTTCCATATTTCTTCAGAATCTACTTGAGGTATTTTATTTGTGAGAGAAAAATGGCATTCTTTACTTGTTGTACTTATAAACCAAGAAAGTATCTTAGTTCACCAAGTAAATACATTTCAAATTCTTATTGCATGATAGAGGAAAACCTTTGACTCATGGTTTCTTCATTACTACCAAATATGATGCCATCCATTCTCCATCTTTATATATAGGTTGTTATCTGCAAACCCCTTAGTGAAGCCTTGTTGTTGAAGATACTTATCAAGGTGATAATACCATGCATGAGGGGCTTGTTTTAGCCCATATAATTCCTTCTTGAATTTGCCAACAAGTTTTTCATCATTTCCTAGAATGAAACCTTCAATTTGTTCAATATAGACTTCTTCTTCTAGGTCCCCCTTTAAAAATGCAAATTTAACATCCATTTGATAGATTTTGAAATGATGAAGGATTGAAAATACAAGAAACATTCTTATTGCTTCTAGTCTGGCTACAGAAGCAAATGTTTCTTCAAAGCCTATTCCTTCTTGTTGAGCATAGCCTTTACAAACGAGCCTTGCTTTATTTCTAATTGCTTCTCCATTGTCATTCAATTTATTTTTGAATACATATTTTGTTCCAATAACATTCTTATCATGAGGTCTAGGTACTAATTCCCATGTATAATTCTTTTCTATTTGGTCAAGTTCTTCATTTATAGCCTTAACCCAACATTCATCTTTGCTAGGTTTATTTACATTTTGTGGTTCAATTGTGGATAGTAAGGCTAGATAACTAGGAGTTCCAACAAGAGTTCTTCTAATTTGTACTCCAGTTTCCTTATCACCTAGGATTTGAGATTCTGGATGATTTTTCTGAACATACCTTAATGGAGTATTTTCTGATGCATATGTATTGTCACATCCTTCTTCTGATGCTTCATTTATTATTTCTTCAACATTCTTTTGGCTTGTTGAAGGAACATCTTTGTCATCTACTGGTGCTTCCCTTTTGGTACTTGTGGATGCTTCATCAATCACAACGTCAATGCATTCAACTATATTTTGAATTTTTTTATTGTAGCATTTGTATCCTTTACTTCTAGAGGACTAATCAAGTAGACTTCATTCATCTGCACTAGCTTCAAACTTATCAAGCTTATCATTATTATTCTTTATGTAGAATTTACTCCCAAAGACTCTAAAATGCTTGATAGTTGGAGGGTTACCAAACCAAATTTCCTAAGGCATTTTATCACTGTTTACATGGATATGAACCTTATTGACAATAGTTATTGTTGTATGTGTTGCTTTGCCCCAAAAGATATGAGGTGTCCTAGACTCATCAAACATGGCACATGCCATTTGTTGAATTGTTCTGTTCATTATTTCTGCTACCCCATTTTGTTGAGGAGTCTTAGCTATATAGAACTGTCTCTTAATGCCATGATGTTCACAAAATCGTGAAAATCATCTGATATGAATTCTCCTCCCTTGTTAGATCTGAGACATTTGATTTGTAAGTCTAACTCATTCTCTACTAAAGCTTTGAAGACCTTAAATTTATCAAATGCTTCATATTTATGTTTTAATAAACCAATCCAACACATTCTAGTAAAGTCATCAATAAATAAGATGAAATATTGTTCACCTTTAGGTGACTTTTTCCTCATTGTCCCACACAAATCAATGTGAATAAGTTCAAGTAACTTACTTGTGGAACCTTCTTTGGCATTTAATTGTACCATGGATTTCTTACCAAATTGACATGATTTGCATATAGTATTTTATGGTAGTGAGATGTTAGGAAAATCACAAACTCCTCCTAGCTTGCTTGTCTTATGTATTTGAGTAAATCTTATATATCCCAATATTTTGTGCCACAACCAACTTTCTTCTTATTTTCTTAAGTAACATTGTTTTAGACAGCCTTCCAAGACATAGACATTACTCGGAGTTCTTTTTCCTTTTATTATGGTTTTGCTTATATGGAGATTTCAAACCACAAAATTCTTTGATCTGAAACGAATTCATTCCCTTGGTAACACATTTAGCTAACACATAACAAGTTATGCTTCAACCCATAAACAAATAAATCATTTCCATATTTAACCTTTTCTTTTAGAAAAACGGTTCATTTTCCTTTGATAGCAACAGGTGAATTATTTCCAAAGGTTACATTCTTTTCTTTATTTATCTCATTAAAAGACAGAAACTTATATTTATCACTTTTCATGTGTTTTGAGCATCCACTATCAATGTACCACGTGTTTTCTTCATCTCCTGCATACAAAGCTAGACCACAGTTCCAAGATTCAATGGTATTCTGCTTCCATACCTTATATGTTGTTGCCATTTGCTCATTCTGAGGTGTTTATCATCATTTTCTCCTACATTCAGATTCTTTATGCCCAAAGTTATTGCAAAATGAGCATTTTTAGTTTCATATTGAAGAGGAGAGAAAGCATTGCGAGAGTATTTATTCACCCCAAGCTCATTCTTTTGTTTTCTTGATTCTCTAGCCATGATAGTTTTGTAAGCAACACATTGAGCAGCCTTATGACCAAAATTGTGAAAAGTGAAACATTATCCATTAAAGTAGAAGTTTTTGGAAGTATAGTACCTTCTAGTGTTGTTTTCATTTTGATTGAACCAGGAAAAATTTACTTGTGAAGTATTTTGTTCTTTATTCTTTTGCAGTAGGTTGGAGTTTTGTTGACTGCTTCTTTTTATTGCATTGAGATAACTTCTTGTTTCTGTAGAAGAATTTATAGTCTTTGATGTTTCTTCATTGTATCCAAGACCTATCTCTATAAGAGGAGAGTGTTTAACTTTGATGATTTCATCTAAGGTTTTAGATCCTTTAGAAAATATAAGATTAAGACTTTTTGTTTTCTCAAGTTCTTTCCTTAGACTTACTATCTCACATTCTAGCTTTTCATTATGCTTTTCCTTTTCTATGATTTGTTTCTTCAAAATTTCTTCTGCTAATTTGGCTTCTTCTAAACAAATCTTAAGCTGATTTATTTCTTCAATAAAGATATATTTTTCTTCCAGGGAATCCATGAAATTATCATTAGACTCATTACTATTTCTATTTTTAAATGCCATAAGTACTTGATATTCTTGATCATACTCACCTTCTTCACCATTTGAAATAACATCACTATCTTCATGTGTATAAGAACTCTTGTTTTCAAACCTTCTCCTATTTTTTTTTTAAGCTTCTTTCCCTTTTTCATGATTTTATCTATAGGGACACTTAGCAGTGTAATGAACAACTCCACCACAAGCAAAACACTTGAAGGCAAGCTTATCTCTAAATCTTCCAGTATGCACTTGGAGTTTCTTTACGAAGTTTGCCTCTTCTTCTTCTGATACATAACCTGATTCTTCCTTTTCTTTTCCTTTTGCAGTATATTTGAATGCACTTTTGTGATATCCACGAGACCCACTTTTCTCATTTCATAGGTTGTTAGAATCCAATGAAGTTGTTCAATAGTAAGATTCTTCAAGTCCTGCATTTCCTCCATGGTAGAAACTTTTGAATCGAATTTGGGAGTTAAAGACCTTAATATTTTTTTCAACCAGTGATTATTCTTTTATTTCTTTGCCAAAATTTCTCATAGAATTCATGATCTCATCTACCCTAAGAAATAAACTTGGGATACTTTCATCATTGTGCATTCTGAGATTTTCGTATTGAATTCTAAGAGTTTGAAGTTTGGCACTTTTTACCTTAGTGTCACCTTCATGACTTCGACAACTTCTGATTTGGGCAAGCTTCCTAATAGAGCATTGCCATCTTTTGCATTGGTCTCATATTTCTTCTTTTATGCTTCATCTATGGGAATGGAGAATGGATATTGATAGCCTCCTTCAGTGATTCCCCATACATATGCTCCAAGTGACTATAAATAAGCTCTTGTTCTTACCTTCGATAAAACTAGATGGGTTTCGTTGAACAAGGGTGGCCTGATAGATGTTGTACCCTCTTGATTGCTCATATTGATGAATCTTCCTTCAAGTGATCAAGCTTCTTGTGAAGGACCTCCTCTTATACCAATTGTTGGTAAAAATACTAAGAGGGGGGAGGATGTGAATCAATATTTAAAACTCACTTAAAATTTTATTTTATTACTTATATTTCTAGATGTGACTTTACTGAAAGAAACCTACATATGTACGTGACTATCATGCAGACAACTAGCATATATCCAGTAAACTTACTTTTTCAATTAATTCAACATTTGCTTAACTTGAACCAATGTATCAGTACCTCATTAAGCATTAATAAAATAGTAACCATGTGAAATAAAAATAAAATAAACCATTACACATAAGCAACACACATGAACACTAGTATTTTTAGGTGGAAACCCAATGTGGGAAAAAAACCACTGTTGTTGTCGTCTCTGTATTCTTTTATTATTAAGAAAAAATTCTTACAATCTTGTATTGGTGCAAACTCATACCAGCATGTAGGCACCCCCTTGCAAAAGGCTACAACCTTCTCTCATTTTCCATCACCCACTGGAAGGGAGCTCCAACCCCTTGCACTATCGTGGACCACGTTTCATAAATTTTCACACTGGGTCCACCTGATACCAAACATCAAATCTGTAGGTCAAATTTCATCAAACTTTTAGACTAGACCCACTACCATCAAATAATAAAACTAAAACCAATTATCAAATCTCTTAATCACTGTACCAACTGAGACCCAAATCAAACTCAAACAACCAAATAAGTTAGATAATTGTAAACCCAATCACCAGAATACCAATCCACATACTATTCATCACAAAAACCTGATTGTCACTGCAAACCTTAATCAATAGTATATCAAAATATACACGCTACTTTGTTTTATCATATCTGCGTATATACATGCTTTCCATGAGGCATACCCATGTACAAATCGCAAAACATTGAACCCTGAAACTAAATCATTGTTATTCTGAAACACACATTGAGTTAAACCCTGAAACATTGAATCATTCTGAAACTATCATAGAACCATCACAGGTCTTCAATCACATATAACTAGCAGCATCGTCACTTCTTCAATCAATCAATTCAACTTCAAACATCAATGTTAATCTCACATTCTCAGGTAAGACTTCATTTATAGACAACTTAAACACAACAAGATTGATTAGACTGATCAACCAACCTTTTTTTATCAAAACCCTAGCTTATATATGTGTTTTCCACAAAGCATTTCCATGTGTATACATGCTTTTCAGAAATCAAACCCGCGTACAGATCTGAATAGATACGTGACTTACCAGTGTTAAACCTGCGTGTGTATGCGCCTTTCAGGTTATCAAAATCGTGTACATATCTGCAATTATTGACACAAACCTTCATTTCACAATAGAACTTCAAACATACCCATATCTTGGTATACACAAAATAATCACACGTCAAGACTTTATCATCATAGATCAAATCAACCCATAAGCATATTATTCAATACATAGCCATTTCAGATCTATTGGATCTGGTCATATTCCGGGTGCATGGGTAATTTCATTAATAGCCCTTACGTGCACACTTTCTTCAGATATAACTATTCATAAAATTTTCATCACTTGCACACCCAAGTACTTTGATCTTCATCTCCTTATATAGCTTCGCCCTTATCCAATACCACAGGTCGAAACCACACTAATGCCGATGGTATTCTTTGACGGGATCAAATATGCGCATGCAATTGTTTTTTTAATTCCGCAAATTGATGATCAATGGTAGAGGAGGTTATGTATTATGCATGCATTCTGCAAATAGTGTATAATCAGGATAATATCTATGAATAAGTGTTATATTATTCAAGATTTCTACAGTATACAACTTTGCTTCACAAAACCTGCATATACTTCTTGAAACTTCACCTTTATCATTCCTTTGTCTCTGAACTGCTATGCCTTTGACCAAAATCTCTATCACATGTAAACACATCATGTTGACATCTTCATCAAGTAGGTTTATAGAAAAAGACAAAACATCAAGTAGGTTTCCATCCAGGGCAACACATTATTTATAATGCCAACAGAAATATTATTTTCTAGCATAACTATTCGCTTCTTATACTTTTTCTCTCAAATTTTGTAAATGTAAAAATTATACGTATTTCCTTCTTTCATATGAAGAAGAAATTGAGGGTGGGGGAGATATGTAAGTCGGATTGACTCTCTAGTCAAGTCGACCTAGTCCAACACAATTCTCTTTTGTGTCTTATTTATATGCAATTAAGGCCTTGCACCATTGATAATAAATAATTTGCTTCACATTTACTTTGTGTTACATGTGTTTGATTACTTGCATGTTAGTTCTTTCACATCTAAATTTTGCAGGTTATGCTATTTTTTATCCTAACCATTAAACATCTCTATTATGTTGTGTGATTGCAATTATCTTTACAAAACTTGGGATTTTTCTCAAGCTCTTAACTAATCCTAAAAAGAAGGCTCCCCTAGCCCAGCACAATTCTCTTTTGTGTCTCATTTATAGGTCATTAAAGCCTTGCACCATTGATAATAGAGATTTTTCTTTGCATTTACTTTGTGTTGCTTATGTGTTTGATTACTTGCATGTTAATTCTTTCACATATGAATTTTGCGGGTTATAGTTATGTTTTATCCTAACCATCAATCACCTATGTTACATTGTGTGGATGCAACTATCTCTACAACACTTGGGATTTTTCTCAATCTCTTGATTAATCCCATCAAATAAATATATGAAAAACACCCAAAAGGAAAATAAATGAAAACTATAACACAAAAAAACCTCAAAAACAATAAAAAACACATCAAAATAAACTAGGTTTTAACCCCCACTCTTTAAATTTCCCTTATTTATTATACTCCTCCTGCCCTCCCTTTGACCAAATGCTTGTTAAGGATTGTTCATTATCATTTCATTTTATTTGTAACATGGCTATAGGGGTCCCTTATGGAAACCAAAAAAAAAAAAAAATCACACATATGAATGATAAAAAAGGTTATCTTTTGGAAAAAACATGAATTTTATGTGGCCTTCTTGCTGCAAACTTGATAAGTGCATCAAGCGAATGGTGAGGATTGGTAACAAGTTTCTCTTCCTTTTAAGACTTGATAAAGTTTATCAAGTGATTAATGAGAAGCCTCCCCATTGACCAATTTTTCCCTGGGATGAAGTTGGGGGGGATTTCACTAGTGCATCATGTCTCTAATGAGAGGCACACCGTCAATCACAAACAAAAGATCATTACCCTCTCTCTCTCACTCTCTCATGCACACTCTCTCTAATCAATGATGGACCATCTTACCAATGATAATGCATTGCATCAAGTCTTCAATTAGAAAGTCCCCCACTAACTATGTTGCCATTGGAAAATGACCCTTTTTTAGAGGGTGTGCGAATTTAATGGAATATTTTTATGCACTCTTAGTTTATCAAAAAGAATACATTTTTAATTGTGATTAATTTATATTAAAATTAGAAATTTAAAAACCTTGTTTTTTACTTATGTAATTTTTTATTCCATAATATTTTATTCAATATTTTGCAAAATAAAATTACTTTGATTTATTTATTTTATTCTACTTATTTATGTTAATCCTTTAAAAAATATTATTTTCCCTTGATTGACATTTTTAATGAACAATTAACATGATATTTTTATAAAATTAACTCAAAATTCTAGAAAAACATAAGATTCCAAATTTGTTTGTTTTAAAATATTTGAGTTTTTTAATGATTTTTTAAAGCTAATTTAAGAAGATTCATGTAGGTTTCCATTATGCTCTTAAACCTATGGATATAATCACAAAAATGTTTACTTTTTTTCTTTAAATAAATATTTGTATTACCTTCTAAACAAGATGTTACGTGAGAATGTGGGAGGTTTTAGATTGGTCGGTTGCTAGGGAAACCTGACCATATCCAAAAATGTACTTGTTTAAGAGAGTGAAAGATAAGAAATTTCCTATAGATTCAAAATACAAAATACATATACTAAAATCCGGGCCTTCATGGTCATGACAGAGAGACAAAGTGTAATATTCGTGATATGCTATAATTAAAAATTTTATGAACATGCTTTAGGAAAATTTGCCACAATTTTTTTTTTAAGGAAATAACACAATTGCATACAAGAAATACCAGCACAAATCAAGTTGTAGATATAAAACCCAAAAATGTTGCAACTCAAAAATACACACGAGAAATAATAATAAACTTACCTTTATTTTATTTACCGCAACAAGATTACATGCCAACAAAAATTTTTCTAATAGCTCCTACTAAATTGCATGTCGAGCTTGAAAATAAATGAGGTTATGGTTTCCAAAAATAATTGCGGAAATATTGTTTATGACCTCCCAAAACTGTAACTAGAACTAATATATGCACTTGTGAATTCTGAATGAATTTACTAAGGGATTGGTAGAGATGGGTTTCCATCCAATCTCACCAAGGTACCCAAGGGTTTTTGTCTTGAGGATAATGAACCTACGAGCAGGATTTTCCCCTATCTTCACAAATGAAAATTGACTAACTATGGATGTCCCAAAAGGCTTGATTCCCCTCCTTTTAAAGGGTTGATGGATCTCTCTTGTAGAAGCACATTTATTTTATTATTTTATTTTCATTATAGAACCTTCTGTATTTTATTTTATTTAAGTGACACTTTTTATTTTATTTTATTTACGTCACTTTTATTCCCATAAAATGATTTATTTTCCTCTACAATTTATCTAGCCGTTAAAAGTCACTTTTCATCATCCCATCCTGTAGATCTCTTCATCTTGGTTCCAACTAGCTATTACACTAAGGTGTTTCTCTAAATAATCCATTCCAAATAACATCTTTACCATATTTAATTAAAATATGCCATACAATAACCATGTTTTATGGGAATCGACGGAATGCAACAGAACCAAGAATGAACTATGCAGAACTGACCTTGATGATGAAATATAGTGAGTGAACCTCATCAAACCCAATAAAACTCCTCCAAAACCCTCTCGGCCCACTGATGAAGAAATCTTTCTCCTATGACCTAGCTAACACAAACCCTAGAAATCCACCCTACCACATCAAAAGGGAAATAAAAAAAGGGGATATTACAAGTCCTCTCACCTTGAGATTGCTTGTCCTCAAGAAATCTGCACCTATTTACCAATCCAACTGTGAAATACACATGTACACCAACAAGAGGATCCCATATGAATCATTTTGTTACATCATACCTCTGTACCACCCAACCATGAATGGATCCCTCGATACCTAGGTCCCAAATAAGCCTCTAGATCATTTGGTCGTAAACATATCCACTATCACGTGAACCACCCCTCACTGGATACTCCACCACTTTATCATCCATAAGCGTATGATGGTAAGTCCCACCTGGATCCCATTTCCAAATGGAATATCTAATGTCTGAAGGCCTCTGCTGAGTTGTGCCCCTGACTAAAACTGCCTCTGCAAGTCTAACCCACTCCACAAGATACCAACTCAAGATCTCTCACCATTCAACCCCATTGGAAGGATCAAATGTATGAACACCTATACATGGAAAAATTCCACTATGCCAATTTTGTACCATGCTAAATTGTTGTTGCTCCACCTAATCAACCCATAAGATCCATCTACAGAACTTTTCCCTTCTCTATTCAATGTATAGAGGTGGGTTTATAGTGTTGCAAGCCTTATCTATGTACTCTTGAAGAAGATTGTGCTGAAACTCTAGAATATGCTCCATTGGTTGCCTAGTTAGTCACATTATTTTTTCCCCAATGCTAAATAGCTTGACCGTTGACTTAGCACACACAACACCAAGCTCCTCAAGTTTGTTGACCTGCTGCAACATGATGCCTCAAAGTGTCTGAGTCTTCTTCTTCTTCGCCATAAAATATGTCCTGAAACACTCAAACTCTATCTGGTGGCTCTCACCTGAAAATCCTGTAGCCCTATTGGATTCCTTTTAATCTATTTTCACCTTATCAATGGCTAGCCCTAAAGATGGATGCTCAACTCCCTCGCCACAGTTCCAACTTGAGCCTTCAACGGGCTCTCCAAAGATGACTCATAATACACACTATGTATAGCGTAATCCTCCTCATGTTCATGCGCCTTTGAGTGCTCTTCGCCTTGGCCTTATTCACACATGGAAACAATCTATTGGTGACTAGGAGTTTCATTTATCTCCTCCTTATGCTAACAATTTTCAGGCATCGAACATGGATGGATAGGTGAATTGTTTTCAAAAAAGTTCACATGATAGATCATACCCTTCAAGGGTGTTCTCATGAAAATGAATGGACTCAATTATAGTAGAAGAACCCATCTCATTCTCATTATAATTATCAAAAGGAATTCCCTCTTGTTCAACCCCTATCATCTCTGCCATTTTACCCGAGCATGAGTGATTAGGCTCCCAAGGTCCCTTGCAGCTAAAGCAAAGATTTTCCTCCTTAATTTATTCTTAATGCCTATTTGAACCTTTGCATCCTTCTCTTCACCAACACCAGTCAAGTGATTGAATGAAAAAATTTTCTCCTTCCTCCTATAGTCCTTAATCTAGTTGGAATTTATTATAACTTGCATCCTCATTGGTTCTTCCTTGGTCAACTTCCTTTTGAACAGTCTAATTTTCTACTCAACAAACCTTTTTGCTAGTTCATAAGTTGCAAATGAGACAATCTATTTCCCTATCCAATTAGCCAACAACTTGGATTGCAATGGTCATCAAATGGCATCATGGTCACCCATAACTCGACCATGATATATAAAATTTTGAGCCTCTTTCCCAAGGTAGGATCCTTGGTGTTATGCAACCTCTGAAAGCTTTTTACTCTTAGATGGAAAACTTTCCTTATAATGTCATCATTGTAAGGAGGTATAGTGGAATTTAACTTTATGATTTCACTAAGACAAGAGGAAACTATAAGTCTTACCCCTCCACAAGGGTCCTCCAAGAACTTGCATTATATAAAGGAAAGTATTGATGGTTTTACAACCCAATTTAAACTCCTCCAATATGATTGGTTCATCTCGGAAAGATGTGAGTCTAATTTCTCCAATTTAAGAATGGAATCCACTACACCCTCAAGATCTTTAAGTCTAACCCAATTGCAAAGAGACAATTTCCTATTTCATGTTCTTTCTCTGTATCCCTCAGCTACTCCAACTATAGAATAACATGCATGCTTCTTAAGAAGAGTCTATTGTTTTGCCTTTTTCTCTAGTCTGTAAAACCATTTTAGTTCAATTAACCAACTGATGAACTGAATTTTTGTTGTCTTCTCTCTAAGTTATCTATGGAATTTGTGAGGCCTTCTAAAGCCTATTTCCATCCATCATCCATTTACAAATTTTCAAATTCCTCCTTTAGGTGTTTTGATAAACACTTTTCACTGAAGTATTTATTCAAACATATTACATGAAGATGTTTCATTCAACATGTTGTATGCAACCAAATATTATTGGAATAATTGAATATTAAACAAAGAGTATTGGGACATAAATTAGATTAACAACCCTCAAGAAAAAATTTCAAATACTTATGCAAATTACAATAACGAGGGCAATATTCGGAAATAACATAACTTTGGAGGAATTCAACACAATTCTTATTTATGTAATTAGTTGTTGGATCCTAACAATTATTTTCTGCAGAATTTTAGCCATAAATTCACATTTTGTTGCATCAATTTGGGACTTGTTATGAATTGATTGCATCATTTCCAGTCAAATGGCCTCAACATCTTCTTCATTGCAATATGTTCAGAGGAAACTATCCGTGAAAGTTGATGTCTATAGTTTTGGAGTGTTAGTCCTCGAGATTGTGAGTGGAAGGAAAAGTAGTGAGACAAATTTTCCTGATGAAATGCAAAGCCTATTAGAATGGGTAAGACTTCAAATCTTCTTTTATTTTTTTCTTTACAAGTAACGGTGGATTGTGATAAATCACAATAAATATGTTCATATACAATGCATTTACATTTGATGGGATGCAGGAATGGAGATTATACAAGCAATGGCGTCTTCTGAATATGATTGATTTGACAGTAACCCAAACATGCGGGTAAGAGGAAGGTGTATGATGCATTCATATTGCCCTTCTCTGCACGGAAGTTGATTTAGGCCTCCATCCAACCATGTCTATTGTTATATTAATGATCTCCAACTCTTTTGTAACGTTACCAAATCCAACACATCTAGCATTTATGAAGACTAGGGAGAGAAACCTAGGAGTATCCATAGCTGGTAGCTCTGGTAGTGGCATTGATGAGCCATGATCATCTGCCCCTCGACCTTTGTTTCCTTTTATAAATGGTGTCATCATCACTGGATTAGAAGGTAGATAGGTAACCTTCAAGGTTGATTGTAAATGAAATTGCGGAAGGTAGAAGGGTGGGTTTAACTAAAATTGAGGTAGATTACATTTTTAGGGTTAATTATTTAGAGCAGTTGGTTGATTATGTACATAGTAAAGGTTAATTAATTCTAAGGTGTTAATCAGATGGGGTTTAATTTTGCTTTAAATTTTATGGAATGGGATTCATGGCACAAGCTAGGTGTGGGTAGATCGTTGATAATTTTTCTTACAGTATTATATAGTTTGATAGATTGATTTTTCAATTAATATGAAAATTGATCTAGCTAGGCTCACTGTAGCATGAAAAAAAAATCAGTTGATCTAGCAAGGCTCTGAAAAGAAATATTGATTGTAAATAAAATTGTGAAAGATAGATTCACGAGTTTAGAGGTTGAAATTGTTTTATTAGTGGTTTGGACAATTGTAAGGATTTAGAGTGTTTATGGATAAGTGGAAGTTTGTGTATATCATTTTGCATTCAACGTTAGATTTTCTTAGCCTAAACTTACTTTAAATTGAAAAAACACAAATTTGATTATAAAAATATAATAATTTTGTGGAACGTAAATGTATAGATTGAGAGGTTGTAATTATTTTATTAGAAGTTGGTTTCAGAGGTTGAAATTATCTTATTAGAGGTTGGCGCCATAGAGGTTGAAATTATCAAGCCAATAAATGAAACTTTATTTAATGTTGGCAAATTAATCTTCTTTTTAATCCAAATCTTTATCTTATGGTCATAAATAAAAGATGTTGCCATATTCAGATCATCTTCTTTACATCAAATGGTTGGAATTTCAAATATTAACTACCTAATACAATTACAAAATTACCATGCAAATTATCAAATAACAAATGCAAATACATATATATCTTTCTACATTTACCTAATAAAATTATGGAATTTCCATGCAACTTATCAAATAATAAATGATGTTGATACAAATATGAGGGTTTATAAAATGAATGGTTTATAAAACAAATGGTTGTGCTAAAGCCATTAATTTTAAATAGGGGAAAAGAATATCGATCAACATACATCAACCACATTTATTAATATAGTTGTGCTAAATTTATTAGAGGTTGGTTAATTGTGAGAATTCACATCTAGGGATAAAATGGAAGTGGAATTTTCTAGAATTTAGTAACTCGAATGTCAGAGGTGTTGAGTATGCAAATCCAATAGTGATTTTGTAACACCCTCCTCCCACATCTACCCAAGCAACCATCTAGTCGTGGTAAACATGCGACGAGAGGCCACTATAATATGATTCGAAATCCTAGGTAACCTTAAGGAAATGGACTCGATGGAACATCACACACTGTTATCCAACATCACCAACAAAACCCTTAAAAGACAAGTTAGCCACTGTGACAACCTGTCCCTAGGTACCACTGTTGTTTTGGACCTCTTACACCATAGTCACTCTCATGCTATGGGCAAGGGAGCGACTAGAAACTGAAAGCCGCACTCATACGCCTGCTTACCAGCAACTATGGACCAGAATTTCCAGTTTAGTGCCAGTGACCCCTGGATTTAAGCCACTTTTGCAGGCCAATAGCCCAAGCCACTGCCCAGAATGGAATGATAGCTTGAAATCAAGAAAAGTACATGGAAAAAATAAAGAAAAAACAATAAGCCCAATAATACCTTAACCAAACCCATACTAGCCATGACAGGAATTTCGTCAAACATATCATCGAAATGTAACCTACAAATATAAACAACAAAATTAAGTTTAGGGATCTCATACTTATCTGAGAATCGTTATGAACCATTGTTCCGTCATTCCATTTTCTGCATTATTATCTATTAGGTCGTAGACACATTATCCATTCATGTACAAGTAAAAACATGCTGAGAGCCACTCATAGTTGTTGTCATAAAACATGTAAATAACCAACATAATAGGGACAGAAATACCAATGAAATCAAAGCCATATAAACCACTTATAATCCATCATAATTCTCATAGAGATACAAGGAGAATTAACCTTTCATTAATGATGAAAAATTCAAACCCGGGATGGGACTTCCACGTTCCACCTGACCATAGAATGGCTAAGCCAAATATTTCTCCATCCATTCACCCACATGCCATATTCCAAACATGAATGTGGGATCTCATAGAACACATCAATCAAAACTCATCCAGAGCTTCCAAAGGCCATCCACCTCAACCCATCAAATAATGATTCAACCTCACGGCTAGACATCACAAAACCATCATTAGATTGGTCTCCATCCAAGCCTTTCAGGGCTTCCAGAGTGTTTGTTCCAGCCAAGGCTTCTAGGACTAGTAACTCAACCCAAAACTGTCGTCAGGCTTCCAAAGCATTTATCCAACCAAGGCTTCCAGGACTAGTAACTCAACCCACCAAGGGCTTCCATGGCGTTTTTCCAACCAAGGCTTACAGGACTAGTAACTCAACCCAAGTTGCCACAAGGCTTCCTGACTGTTTGTCCAACCAGGCTTCTAGGAACTAATAACTCAACCCAAGCTAAGGAAACATGAGAACCAACCAAAAAAAATAATGAAAATAAACCCACAATCACCATGGATCTCAAGGAAATGGAAAGGCTAGATAATCCACTTTCAATCCAGGTAATCCTCCATGCCAATGATAAATCACAACTAAGAAAACACATGCATGTGTCATGCATTCCAAAACTAGTGATGGAAACGTACATGCAACTCAGTACCTACAAGTAAATATGATGTAGTTGTTGATCCCGGTGCCTCCTTGCACTTTCCTACTTTTTCTTTGCCTTCTTTCTCCAAGAATCCAAGTATGCCATGCCCTCCAAGAGTACTCCAAGAAAACTCTAAGTTTACAAGAGTATCAGAGAGAGAGAATAATGAGAGAGAGTTCCAACATTGAACTAACCAAGTCTTAGCCAAGAGCTTGCTAATTGATCCTCATAAGCCTTTTTATTAATGAGGCCTATATTTTCTTCATTTTCCATTATTTTCCTTCAATTTCCTCGTCACATGCAACCTATGACCTTTCACTTCCCTTTTCTCCTAATTTCCATTATTTTCATAAATAAATGTGTCAAAATACCTTTTTTCCTATTTAATGCCTTAGCCATTGCCTTTGCCAATTTCCTTAGCCATAAACAACCAAATGAACACCCACTAGGATGTCTTGCGCACCATTCAGCTTGGAATACATGTCCAATCACTGTGGCCTTATATATATATATTACATGGAATTTTCACCAGGGTTGTTATAGAACCATCCCCTTTGGGGGAACACCATCCTCAATGTTCAATGACACCTTAACCAACAAGATTGTTGAAAACAAAACATACTACGCATGGAGATTTACAACATAGCTCGTTGCATTATTTACAATGACCATCTGCTAAAACAAAACATTATGACAACATGATAACATACAACATAGTGGAGCTTTATAACACAACTCAATACAGTATTTACAGTCCACATATACACATATGCACATTTTCTAAACCAACAAATAAAGGATACAATGCCCATATCAATCAACAATGGAATCCAAAGGCTCACCCCTCCACCCTCAAAGTAGTACCAGGATTTACCTCCTTCCCAGGAAGTCCAAAATCTACTACCACAATCAAAGCTACATAATGTCTAGCGTTGAAATCTCGCGCCACTTGTCCTCTCAGTGAATAGTTACTAGCTCATTGTTCTAGGGTGCACTCCCAATGTGCATATGATTCCATCTAGAAATGCTAATGACCAAATAAAATCCATCCTCGGTCTTCCCTTCTCTGTTATACAGTCCCTCAGGAAATACAATCAACCCCTTCCATATAGTCACTCACCTTCCAAGTTCCGTTGGCACCCCCATCTCGGGCAATCCATCCCTTGGCAAGGCTTCCTCGCATTGGAAGATACAAAAAAACCAAGGCATATCCCTGCCTCAAAACCATCATACCGGTTATAGAATGCTCATGGAAATCAATGAACACTATTGGGTACCAGTATCCCACAATGGTCATGTTCTTGAATGCTTTACTAGCATATTGTTGTATTTTCCATTTCCTTTTGTTGTTGCAAATTCTTACAGTCGATTTCAAACACCTAAATGCAAAGCACATAAATTCCATCAGATTTAAAACAAATTGAAATAACTTCAAATCATACCTCATTGGTAGCTCATTAATAAGGTACATTTGCAATCATGTTTGCTTCCTGTCACAACAAGTCAAAATAGCATATTTGACCAAATCAACATGTATAAACATATCTCATCATGTTAGCTAAAAACATAAATATCATAGATCAAAATCATAAATTACATGTAACCATCATAAACTAGAATCATAATTCACATGTAATCATCATATACCAAAATCATAAATCACATGCATAATAAAACTGAAATAATATATTGATACTTATCCTTTAATTGTTCTTAATTTTTCCTTTGTTCTTATTTCGTACGCACGCTAGATCAATTTCCACACCTGACAAACACCCAATTTATTCTCCTCAACCAGGTGCACATATACATAGTGTGCATCACACACATACGACCACACATGACATACAACTCCATGCAATACATGCACCTACACCTGACATACAACACATACACCTACACCCAATGTACGTACGTATACGTGCACAATGTACATCATAAGACATTCATCCATACACAACATATGACACCACAAAATTCATACATGTACACTTGGTATACAACACAACTCATACACCTACACCTAGTGTACAACAAAACACAATACATATGCCTAGAACCGATGTACAACACAATATATGCACCTACACTTGATGTACAACATAACACAAATACATGTCTAGAGTGAAACACAATGAATGTGTATGTCACGATACCATGACTACACAATGCACATACATAGTACTGCATGCCTACAACACGGCATGTACGACATGCACTCAATCCCACATGTACAACAGTACCACATGTACCAAGCACCACCTACACAACGTGCGCATAACATCACATGTACAGGGCACCAACTGCACAACGTGTACACAACGTTACATGTACATTGCACCATTGTACAACATATACACAATACCACATGTACACAGTACCAAACGCACGACATGTGCACGACACCACATGTACACAGTGCCACATGCAAGACATGTACACAACACCACCTGCATAGAGCACCACTTGTACAACATGTACACAACACCACATGAACACATCACCACTTGTACAATAATGCACACCACATCATATGTACATAGCACCATAGGTACAACATGCACGCAACACCACTTTTACATAGCACTACATTTCCAACATGTACATAGCATCATTTGTACATAGCACTGCATATCCAACAAGTAGATATTGCTATCTATACCCAACACTGAATATGCAACATTCATACAACATTATATGTACTACACCATGTACATAACATTACATAATCAACATGTACACACACTAAATATACACCACATCACATGCACACAACATCACAGGTGCAACAAGTACAACATATACGACATATGCACAACAGTCGTACCACACATCCAATACCACACTGACTCTTTACCAAGCAACCTTTCTTCCAGTGTCTTATCCGTGCTTGTCCCTGTATGTTGCAGACCACATTGCTTTCACTTTGTTGATGTATCCCTCGATATAACTTGTCCATAACATAAGCATAGGCATAATACAATCATACAATATAAATTCATATTCACATGATACTTACCTCATATGTTTGTCATGACTACTCTTCCCACTTGATTCCTCATAGACCAGGAACCTCTTCATGTCATTTGCCTACGTAAGCAATCATTTCTCTACAAGAATGATTCCTGATGACCCTGTGAGATAGTGACATAGATACATGTACACTTACATACATCATAAAAAAATAATTATCTCGCCAGTCAATGTCATACATAAATACATATGTACACATAAACATTAGCATAAAATAATCATGACTCATGATCACCCTGTCAGACATGACATACATACGTGCATACAAGTATACATATATAAACATCAACATAATAATGATCATAAAAAAATTTCCAGATATTATAAGGTCAAGGTTAAGAGAACTTCCTTTATTCTTGCAACACATGTGCAATATTGAGAACTACATTCGCAACATATCCAAGGCATCTAACACCTCAGATCCATTTGCTTTACCTTTTCGTGATTATCTTTCCCATGAATGTTCTGTCATCATCGATTTACCACAATGGACCCAACAAGTCCAACCGACTATCATAATCTTACTTTCCACTACACTTACTCATACACCAAGCTTCATATGTGTCTTACATTACCTATTGGGTACCACAAAACCCTCCCCAAGCTACATCAATTTTTCCTCTTTCCCAACCAATTCCCCAAACTCAAAACATAAAAACCAAGAATGAAAACAACAACAAGAAGAAAACCATGAAAACTAACAACAACACGACTCCGCAAATGAAGTGGTATGGCCATACTCTAGACATAAATAAAGCTACAAATCAAGCGCAAGAAAAAAAAAAATACTAAAGCACAAGACTAATAACAAATACCATGACTCAATCCCCATGGTTCATAAAGAAAGCTCAACCCAAGCCTTCTTCAAGATTTCGTGGCAACCTTTCTTTTGCCATGCAATTCCCTACATCACACTGCCATAACACATAACTATTAGTGCATAAATAAACATAACAATACATTGGTTACCTCATCTTGTTGTGCCAAGCACGTTGTTTGCAATTGAACACATCCATGCCATCTCTCAAGGGACTCCAATCCTTTGACAGATCTACCTATAAGTAAAGACTAGCTAATATACCTATCAAGTACATTTTCATGAATCTAGCACATATGCACATAATGTCAAACAAAATCAAGGTTAAGAAGACTTCATGTATGAAAATCACTCATTCGTTTGGAATTAGGGTTTCAAAACATAGCCAAAGGAGTTCTTGTCCAAGTCTTTCCCATTACCTTTTTACATTGTTGGAATCGATACCTACTATGCACTGTCACATCACCCAACTGTTAGTGATGTAAACACATCAACTATTACCTTGTCACATTAATACCAAGCATGTTTCCTGCAACTCTTCACACATATCAACCACATGTTCCAAATATCAAGACAATCATATCTATCAATTTGAAATCAACCTTTACCAAGACTAATAATCACATCATAAGCCTTAGTCAACTCAGAGTTATTAGAAATAATGCTACAACTTTCACCTACTATACTCAAGTACATATCAATTGTCTCAACACATATGTGTTAGAAAAACCATCTTAAAGCAAGACCATTCCTTTATGCAATCTTATAGACTCATACTCATATCATGCAATAAATCAAACATTCAACCAATTTGAAAACATACCATGTTAAATAAATCAACTATATGACATGATAGACACCAAACACTCAACACCAAATAAATGACATAATAAAGAAGGAATCACCAAGTTATCTAACATAAACAACAAAATAAATGCATACAACCACATGATACTATCATTATCAACTATTCAACACATGTACATATGACTACACTAATCAACTAGCATCTAGCATGTATGTAACCATAAAATCAAAAGACATGTACATAAACCTAATGTATATAACTCTAATGCATATAACAATCCTTAACCTTCATACCTACAGGTCCAACATCGAAACCTGTATGACGACATGCTCTTGCCTCGAGGTCGAGTGATGCAACTTCACTTTGATGGTTTGCATCTCTTGCTTTACCTCATTAAACACTAGCATCATAACATATCAATAGCACCACGATGACCTAAATTGCATACAATGACTTCACAAGGCATATTTGACCTACTATTCATGCATAACCATAACCAAGACCATACATGCATAACAATTGCATATAGATATATAATACATGAGTGCAAAATGATATACACATCATTCTAGCTAGAGTCCAATCATTGTTGGAATTTCTAAGTCTAACTGTTAGAAATCCTTCTTGTACTTTCTGATTTATTTCTTCCTACTTGTTCTGTTAATTAAAAAGTTATTTACCATGTAAATATTGAAAATAAATACAAGTATATTCTCAACACATACAGATCATCAACTGAAGGAAAAATAAGCACACAAGTGACACCGTTGTTTTTGGACTAATAACCCAAGAAAAACCCAATGCGGGAAAAGCGGTGCAACTATCTAAGGGTTTTATTATTAAGCAGTTTCAGAATACAATCTAGGCACCAACAATGGCTCACCCAATATAGAATTCCCTTGGTAGTAGTACCTCTCATTCGGAGACAAATATTAAACCCAATCTGCCCCACGAGATCTCCCAGCGTCAACCTCTAGGGTCTGCATCATCCACTCTAGCCCAGTGTCAGCCTTTTTGGCCTAGCATCAGCCTCTCTAGGCTCTGCACTAGCCTCTAGAGGCTTTGTGTCTCCCACACTGGCCCTCCTCAGGCTCTATGCAGCTCTTGGCTGCCTCTGTATGGCCTCTGGCTGCTTCTGCGTGGCCTCTGGCGGTCTCTAGCTGGCTATGCGTCAACCTTCTCCCAACTTCTACGTTGATGCTCCCGGTACTATCTCTACCTCTCTGTTATTGCATTCATTTCCCCTCTACTGTGACTCTGATCACTCCTTCGATTTCCTCAGCAAGCCTTGCCCCAAAAAATCGAATTCTTCATCAACTTAGTGTGTTCTCCAAGTGACCCTCAAGCCTCCTCTTATACTTTTCCCGTTGACAATTCAACAGCCGAGATTAAGTCCCTAATCAATGGCTAAGATAAGGTCTGCCTTGATCCGTAACTTTTGGACCATTCTAACTCAATTTTATATTAATTCACATTAATATTTTATTTTCCCTAAGTTTAGACTTAGGGACTCCATTAAAAATATTAATTATTTTAATATCTCCCAAACTGGTTAGATTTTGCCCAAACCATTTATGGGTATTGGAGATCTTATGTTCTTTAGCCTCTCCACCAATTTTTGTGGCTAGATCACATCCGATGATAACCCAAATCAACACTCCCTCTTAGCAAGGACTGTGCTCTATTAATACTCCTCACTAAGCATCACCCTGATCATCTAGCGTCGATCCTTGTGATGATGCTAGGCCTGCTGCCCAAAATCATTTGTATTGTTGCATCATGTACTGTTTCCCATGGCCCTACCACTACCATTGTTGCATCTACACTGAAATCCCTCTCATAATGTTGCATCGTGCTGCCCATAGCACTGCCACTATTAACTACTACATTGAAACTTAGTTACTGAGAAGTAAGTAACTAATCTCCCAACTCTGATATCACCATCAGGATAGAAACACTCCTATGTTGAAGCTCCCTTTGTCACTACATCCACATCTGTCTCTACCAACATATGCTAGTCTTGCTACTCATCTTTGGGGCTTCTGTAGCAAGGCATAATCCCAGAGTTGGGTACCTCAAGGATCCTGACCCTTATCACCTGCAGTCTATCTCATTACAGCTCGATGTCTCCCCACTTCTTCTCAAGTGGCATATGAGCACTCATGGCATAGTCATCATCTGTCTCCACTTCTTTCTCTACCCTTGCTGGCACAACCTTGGTCTCAGAAGCCTCTCCCTCGGACACTGGCTTGCATAGTGACCCAGTTCCCCACAGTGGAAGCATTTGACCTTGGAGAGGTACTTCTTCTTCCACTTCTCCTTCTTTCCCTCATATGCTAAGGCAGCATCCTCCTCTTCCTCCTTCTTGATTCTGACCCCCTTGTCGTTGCTTCCTGCCTTGGTTAGCCTTTTGATCTCTTCTTGATGAAGATTCGCCCATAGTTCCTCCAAATCTAGAAGGGTCGACCTACCCAGTATGCTCTAGACAAATACCTCCTAATCCTCTAAGACTGCGTTCAATGCAGTCCTCATGAAAATCTCTCCATTCGGCGTGGCCCTTATGGAAGTTAGTTGATCCCGGATCTCCTTCAATCGACCGAGGAAGTTGTCTATATGTTCTCCCTTCTTCATCTAGTATGACTGCAGCTGATTTTCTAGTAGCATCTTCCTCTGCATGGAAGTGTGCTGATATAATTTTGTCAGGGCCTCCCACATCGAATTTTTCGTGTCCTTTTGAGAAATATGTGGTACTACATGGTCCTTATCCCCGTCAAGGATGATGCTCTCGGCCCTCGCCATTTCCTCCTCATACTTTTTGTTCTTACCCGGGTCAACTGGGATCACTATCGTGTTCAAGGTGAAGTGCTTAAGATGATTCCCATCTTGAACATACAAGATCCTAGCCTTCTAGACAATGAATTTTGAGGCTTCGTCCAGTTTGTCCTGACCTCTTACCCCATTCACTGCCATTTCAGTGCTTCTCTTTCGACTCTTCTGAGTCTCCTTACTTCCCTCCTGGAAGTTCTCGGTGTGACTCCCTTTGAGCCTCGATTTCCCTCCTGGAAACCCCTCTGCCAATGTTGAGATTCCACCACTCCAATCGTTAGTGCAGCTGCACCACTGATCCAGATTTCTTGGCTAGAAATCCTTGGCAGCAACTCCTTCCTCCTTGGTCTTGCTCTGTTAGGTATTGTTCTAACTATAATACTCCACCAGCTTCACTCCGCAACTTACCCACAACCTCCTATGCCCCAACAAACTGAAGGTTAGATCCTCTAGGCTCTGCATAATCCCGACACCAGTAAAATCCGCACCTCCTGGCGTGGGCGTCAATCCTTCCTGATCTGAAAATGGGGCACTAAAGGCTTCTTGTCAAGCTTACAAGAAACTCTCCCACTTCCAAAGCTTAAATATTCCCAAGATATTATGATTAACCAATTGCGGAATTAATAATGCTTGAAATAGGTGTATGCTTGTGTTTATTTTTGAACTATTTATGTGCTTTGAGTTCGATTACTTATGTTGATATTTAAATACATGTGACAGTAAATAATTCAACAATAAAACAAACACACACAACAACAATATAATATGGAGTTCACCCAAAACTCTTGGGCTACGTCTCCTTGAGCTCTAGTCAACTCGATTAGTCTCTCTGGGATTATGGCAAAGTCCTTTTACAAGCTCCATGCTCAACTCCACTGGTTTACACAGAACACAATGGGCTTAGAACACCATCTTATCCCTGGATCTGAAGCTCTCCGGCTTTCTAGCTCTGGCTCTGGCTCTGGCTCTGGCTCTCGGCTCTGTCTCTGGCTCTGGCTCTAGCTCTTGGCTCTAGCTCATGGCTCTGGATCTGGCTCTGGCTCTGGCCCTCGCTCTAGCTCTTGTCTCTCGACTCTGGCTTCTTTGAGCTCTCTCTCGGCCTCTGCGTGCCTTTGTAGTCTGCTTGACCTCCAAGCGACTCTCAGCAACCTTCCAGTGACCTTTTTCAGTCCTCCAGCTCCCTCGGCAGCCTTTAGTTCCCTTTAGCACTTATGCTCTCTGTGTTTTTATCATGCATTGGTTACAGTCCTCCATCATTGAAGAACCCGATTGTTTCCTCACAAGAATCTGTTTACAAATGGAAAATAACAGGCGAGCAGGAAAACCTGGTTGTTTTGCCTTCCTCTGGCCGTGTCAGCCAAATAACGGAAATACACAGGAAACGAACACAAAACACATCATGGGCCTTTAGCCCGAAATTCAAATATTATGGAATCAGCCCTATAAACCTATCAGGTCCATCCAAATATCGCTTATCGCTATCACTTAGGCGGGAGGTCTAAAAACCTCAATACACAGGAATACACAGAAATCTCGAATTCCTAGATTTCAAAATCTCTGAAATCGGGTCTATAATCCCTTTTGAGTCCACCATCGATTGCAATATCGCAATCACATCGTTTCATGGCCAAATGGCCAAAAACCCATTTACATGGGAAATATATTGAAAATATGAATTTCTAGATTTCAAATATTATGCACTCGGGCTTATAATTCCCATCGGGTCCATCCTTTATCGTAAGTCGCAATCGCAATGTGCATTGGCCGTTGTATCATGGGTTCGCTGATCGTTGATCGCCGATCGGCCCATCGGAACATCAGCATTTCACATATCGTTGTCACAATGGCCCGGGGGGTCTGTACATCGCTTATGTCAATCCCCGATCAGAACCTAACTATTGATCTACGACCTCTAATCCGACGGCTGACAGTTTGTTTCAGGCACACAACTTACACGAGGATTAACCGCCCGAAAAAGCGGATTCTTCTCTCCTCCACCATGCCACGCATCAGTCAATGTATGGATTAGGGCAGAGCCCACCAATACCGCTTACTACTCGAGGCCCTCCCAAAATACCGCTTACTGCCCCTTCCTTTTGGAACTCAAAAGGTTCACTTCTTTTATTTATAAATCCGACGGGTTCGTTGAAGGCCTTTGCGCCTGTTTTAAGTCCTTCAGCCTGGGTTTATTGCGATGCGATAAAATAATGTGATGTGATGGGTTCTAAGGTTTTTTATGCTTAAAACACATTTTCGCTTAAGCCTCATTTATATAAGAATTTGCCTCCTTTTCAAAGGACAAAGGCAAACTTATTTTTGTGATAAATTCTTCATCCGAAGTCCATTTTAGCCCATTCAAGTTGTTGTAGATTCAGAATGAAAATATCTACACAATGGGGCTATTTCCAAGAGCATCCTTGGACTTTCATTTTCCTCTGTGAGGAACACTTTAGACTTAGAAGTCTATTCTAGATCCATTTTGGATCACACCTTCCCACTAAAAGAACTTTTGGTCTCCAAAAGATTGTCATACTGATCTGAACAGCAAATGAGAGTACCTCACCCTCTTCTTTCAGCCCCCATACACTTGCCTTGCATAGTGCCTCTGAACCAGAGACTTTGACCACTCTCCTTCCCGGATGTGCTGGTCCTCTTGGGGAAGAACTGTTTTCCTCCTTGAATTCATGTAGAACTCCTGCTGAGATGGTCACAGAAGGTATTTTGAACTTATCTGCCTTTATCATTGATCCAAGGCAGATCAAACCAATGTGAAGTTACATCTGCTTCGCAAAATTTTCATTTGTACCTGTTTGACAAGCTGTCAACAAACAACTATTAACAACAATAGAAATACAGACAACAACTGGATGGTCTAAACTCCTGCTTCAACAAAAGAAACAGAGTTTCACATCTTGTGAATACCCCCATGTCTTACATATGCATACAAATGATGGACTAGATAAAAAGCCCACAAAACATGCCTTTAAAACATATGAACCTTCAAGTCAAGCATGTATAAAAAGACCTTTAGGACTCTTTTTCAAAAGATGAAACACTTCATCATTATCTCCATCTTGGAGACCAAGTTAAATTTTCCCAACTCAACATTACATGCATGTTTACAACAAAGCAATCAACCCTTCAAGCTAATTACACATACATGTTCAAAAACAAGGAAATTATCAACATCCCTCTGTTCATGCATATCATCCTCATGCATGCATTTCATCCTTCAACTTTCACTTAAGCACACTGTACTTTCGAAGCTGAAATGAAATATAATGATGCAGCAACAAAGTGAGTCTTCTACTCAACTTTTCCATTCACCTTCTTGGTAAAATCCTGCAACTTGCATTCCATTAACAAAGAAATGCAAATAGATGCATCAATGGACATGCAATCTTAACTGGATAAGAACTCTAACCATTTCTTACCAACCCATTTCAAAGGTCTTTCCTTTGTCTGCACATCAGTATCAACATGTGAATCACCCTGAAACACATCATCCATGGAAACTTCCTTTCCATTCCTGCCATTCTCTCTTTCCACCTTCTTCAAGTTTTGTGGAAGCATTGTTGGATTCAGAGTCCAACACCTTTCAGCAAGATGCCCTTGCTTATGGCAGTAAGTGAAACACATGTGCATCCTCTTGACAGCATGATTTGCCTTATCCAATGGACCTTTGGCTTCTTGCTTCCTTTCCTTTAAAAGTTTTCTGCATGTGGCTATCCTCTTCCAACATCTAGAAACATTATGGTTATCCAAAACACAAAAGGAACATGCAATTTTTTTCCCATATCTATGTGGAAATTTATCATGATTTGCAAAATCAAAAGGAAGATGATTAGAACCAGATTTATACCTTTCTATTTCACCTTTATTGCCTTCATGAGGAGGTGAATCAAATGAAGAGGTGGCTCCCTTTGGAACACCATTAATATCTTCAAGGTTGTTAGAGTTTCCACAACTCTCTAGTTCAAGTGTGTGCTTCTGAACACTTGCATCCTACAAATGATGTTTCAATCTATTGCATTCCTCCTGAATACAATCTTCACACTCTTTAGGTAGAGGACCTGAAATGAAACTCCTTCTTGGAACTATTTCAATGGCCTTGATGGCAGCTTTGGAACTTCCTCCATAAGACTGTCCATAGCCAAGACCCAAATACTTAGGCCTTTCCTCAACCATTATTGGCTCAAAAATACCTTGTGCATGTTTACCCAAGCCTTTTCCTTCATAGCCCATCTTGGACATTACTGGAACCTAGCCTTTGTATGTTTTTCAAAGAACCAATATAAGAATTCTTAGAAGAATTGAAGATAATTTGAATGGTTTACCTCTTTCTAGTTGATACTTGGCAGCTTCTTTGGCACAGAGAGTTGGACTCCACTCATGCATCCTTTTTAGTTTCATATTTGCAATATGAAGTTGCCTATCCATTTCTTGCAATTTTTCAGAAAGCAACCGCTTCTCTTCCTCCACGAAATTCAACTTCTCCCTAGGTATGTTGCTCTTCCTTCCATCCTCATACATTTCTCTCACCATATCCATCATGATGAACAAGTCTTGCTTCATGTCTCCGTCAAAGAATCATGTGATGAAGGAGGAATTTGAGGACTCACTTGTAGAAGTTATCATTATGCAAAAATGAACAAAAGAACTTCAAACAAGATTAATAAAGATCTTTTTCAAGCAACCTTTTGCAACAAACCTCTTGTGCTTCAAGGATTGCTTTAAGGTCCTTTGGGATAAGAAGAATGCCTTCATCCTTTCTTCCTTCTTGTCCTTCCTGGACTGAGCTATCAATAGCTTTCCCTTCACCTCTGGAAACTCAAACAATATTCAATCTGCAAACAAGCATACAATCAATCAGACAATCAATCCTTGACTGCCCAAACACCTTTCAGACAAGCAATCTTTGCTCTGTCAATCAAAAATTTTGCTTCATGATACCACTTGCTCTGGTATAACCAACTTTGATATCACCTTCTTGAAGGTGGGGTTAACCAATCTTAGGCTCTGATACCACCTGATCTAAAAATGGGGCACTAAAGGCTTCTTGTCAAGCTTACAAGAACCTCTTCCACTTCCAAAGCTTAAATATTCCCAAGATATTATGATTAACCAATTGCAAAATTAATAATGCTTGAAATAGGTGTATGCTTGTGTTTATTTTTGAATTGTTTATGTTCTTTGAGTTCTGTTACTCATGCTGATATTTAAATACATGTGACAGTAAATAATGCAGCAATAAGACAAACACACAGAACAACAATTTAATATGGAGTTCACCCAAAACTCTTGGGCTACGTCTCCTTGAGCTCTAGTCAACTCAACTAGGCTCTCTGGGATTATGGCAAAGTCCTTTTACAAGCTCCATGCTCAACTCCATTGGTTTACACATAACACAATGGGCTTAGAACACCATCTTATCCCTGGCTCTGAAGCTCTCCGGCTTTCTAAGTTTGGCTCTGGCTCTGGCTCTCGACTTTGGCTCTGGCTCTGGCTCTGGCTCTGGCTCTGGCTCTTGGCTCTGGCTCGTGGGTCTAGCTCTAGCTATGGCTTTGGCTCTGGCTCTAGCTCTTAGCTCTTGGCTCAACTTCTGTAAGCTCTCTCTCGGTCTCTGCATGCCTATGTAGTCCGCTTGACCTCCAAGCGACTCTCAACAACCTTCCAGTGACCTTTTTTAGTCCTCTAGCTCCCTCGGCAACCTTCAACTCCATTCAGCACTTGTGCTCTTTGTGTTTTTATCATGCATCAATTACAGTCCTCCAACATTGAAGAACCTGACTGTTTCCTCACAAGAAGCCGTTTACAAATGGAAAAGAATAGGCGAGCAGGAAAACCTGATCGTTTTGCCTTACTCTAAGTGTGTCAGCTAAATAACGGAAATACACAAGAAACACACACAAAACAAATCGTGGGCCTTTAGCCCAAACTTCAAATATTATGTAATCGACCCTATAAACCTATTGGGTCCGTCCAAATATCGCTTAGGCAGGAGGTCTAAAAACCTCAATACACTGGAATACATAGAAATCCCGAATTCCCGAATTTCAAAATCTATGAAATCAGGTCTATAATCCCTTTCATGTCTACCATCCATCGTAATATTGCAATCACATGGCCAAATGGCCAAAAATCCATTTACACAAGAAATACGTTGAAAATCTGAATTTCTTGATTTCAAATATTATGCAATCGAGCTTATAATTCCCATCGAGTCCGCCCTTTATCACAAGTCACAATCGCAATGTGCATTGGCCCTCATATTGGGGGTTCGGCGATCGCCAATTGCCGACATCGTCGATCGGCCCATCAGAACATTGGCATATCGCATATCATTTTCACAACAGCCCCGGGGGTCTGTACATCACCGATCCGCCGATCAGCTCCTGACCGTTGATCTGCAACCTCTAATCCAATGGCTGACAATCTATTTCGGGCACACAACTTACACGGGGATTAACTGCCAGAAAAAGTGGTTTCTTCTCTCCTCTGTCATGCCATGTGTCAATAAATGTACGGATTCGAGTGGAGCCCATCCAATACTGCTTACTGCTCGAGGCCCGCCCGAAATACCGCTTACTGCCCCTTCCTTTAGGAACTCAAAAGGTTCACTTGTTTGATTTATAAATCTGTCAGGTTCGTTGAAGGCCTTTACACCTATTTTAATTCCTTCAGCCTTGGTTTATTGTGATGCGATGGGTTCTAAGGGTTTTTATGTTTAAAAACACATTTTCCTTAAGTCCCATTTATATAAGAATTTGCCTCCTTTTCAAAGGATAAAGGCAAACTTCTTTTTGCAATAACTTCTTCATCCGAAGTCTATTTTAGCCCATTAAAGTTGCAGTAGATTCAGAATGAAAAGATATACACAATGAGGCTATTTCCAAGAGCATCCTTGGACTTTAATTTTCCTCTATAAGGAACACTTTAGACTTAGAAGTCTATTCTAGATCCATTTTGGATCACTTCCTGACTGAGAAAGGTGATCGGGCATTGCGTAGGTTAGATCTGCTCCTCTCTACCACTGCGTTGGTCCTCTTCCCAGCTTGAACTAATGACACAGGCACTGAGTCACACCTTCCTTGTTGCTTTTCCACTAGGAACAACTTCGTCACTCAGGCTAGTTGTTTCTACTATTGCTTCTCTGCTCGGCTAATGCCCTCAATTATCCTGTGATCTACAACCACGCTCTGATACCATGTTGTAATTTCTAAGTCTAACTATTAGAAATCCTTCCGGTACTTTCTGATTTATTTCTTCCTACTTGTTCTATGAATTAACAAGTTATTTACCATGTAAATATTGAAAATAAATACAAGTACAGTATCAACACATATAGATCATCAACTGAAGGAAAAATAAGCACATAAGTGACACCGTTATTTTTGGACTAATGTCCCCAGAAAAACCCAATGCGAGAAAACTAATGCAACTATCTGAGGGTTTTATTATTAAGCAATTTCATAATACAATTTGGGTGCTAGAAATGGCTCACCAAATAGAGAATGCCCACGGTAGTAGTACCTCTCAGTTGGAGATAGATATCAACCCCAATCTGCCCCACGAAATCTCTCACTGTCAACCTCTAGGGTCTACGTTAGCCACTCTGGCCCAACGTCAGTCTCTCTAGGCTTTGCATTAGCCTCTGGAGGCTCTGGGTCTTCCATGTTGGCCCTCCTCAGGCTCTATGCAACTCCTAGTTGCCTCTGTATGGCCTCTGGCTGCTTCTGCATGGCCTCTAGTGGCCTCTATCTGGCTCTGGGTCAACCCTCTCCTGACTTCTGCGCTAATGCTCCTGGTACTATCGATGCCTCTATGCTACTACATTCACTACCCCGTAGCTGCAACTATGATCACTCCTTCGATTTCCTCAGCAAGCCCTACCCCAAAAAATCGAATTCTTGATCAAATTTGTGTGTTCTCTAAGTGACCCTCATGCCTCCTCTTATACTTTTCTCGTTGACAATTCAACGGCCGAGATTAGGTCCCTAATCAATGACTAATATTAGATTTGGCTTGATCCATGACTTTTAGACCATTCTAACTCATCTTTCTATTAATTCACATTAATAATTTATTTTCCCTAAGTTTAGACCTAGGGACTCCATTAAAAATATTAATTATTTTAATATCTCCCAAACTGCTTAGATTCTACCCTAACAATTTATGGGTATTAGAGATCTTATGTGCTTTAGCCTCTCCACAAATTTTTGTGGCTAGAGAACATCCATTGCTACTCCAAATAAATAGTCATCAATGCAAGACCACATCACCTAGACAAACCATGACCTCGTGCATGACAACAACAACCACCTCACATGCATTTGATAACATGCGAACACTGACATGCATAAAAATGCATAATCAACCATACACACATGAAGACATACTCCATTACAACACCTTCAACCTTCACATGGCGACATCACTACAGCCATGATCAACACCATGCAAATGCAACAAGCACATGGACTACATGCATAAGGGACACATATGCAACCAACATGAAAGCATGATCAACGCACAGCCCAAGGAGAGCACAACCATTCTCAAATACCACTCTATAACACCCTCCTCCCACATCTTCCTAAGCAACCGGCCCGCTGAGGTAAACATGCGACGAGAGGCCACAATGATATGATTCAAACTCCTAGTTACTTAAGGAAATGGAATAGACGGAACATCAAACACAATGATCCAACATCATTAATAGAACCCTCATGAGATAAGTCAGCCACTGTGACAGCTTTTCCTTGGGTACCATTGTTGTTCTTGACCTCTTAGGCCATATTCGCTCCCATGCTATGGGCAAGGGAGCAATTATAAACCCAAAGTCGAGCTCATAGGCCTACCTACTAGGGACCCGGGATTTAATCCACTTTTGCAGGCCCAGAGCCCAGGCCACTGCCCAGAATGGAATGATAGCTTGAAATTAAGAAAAGTACAAGAAAATAATAAAGCAAAATAAATAATCCCAATAATACCTTAACTAGACCCCTACTAGCCATGACAGGCATTTCATCAAACATATCAACGACATATACTACATGTGTAAACAACAAAATTAAGTGTGGGGATCTCATACTTATTTGAGAATCGTTATGAACAGTTGTTCCCCCATGCCATTTGCTACATTATCATCTGTTAGGTCATAGACACATTATCCATCCATGTACAAGTAAAAACATGCTAAGATCCACTCATAGCTACTGTCATAAAACATGTAAATAACCAGCATAATATGGACAAAAATACCAATGAAATTTCAGCCATATAAACCACATATAATCCATCATAATGCTTATAGAAATACAAGGAGAAATAACCTTTCATCAATGATGAAGATTTCAAACTTGAGATGGGACTTCCACGTTCCACCCAACCGTAGAATGGCTGAGCCAAATCTTTCTTCAGTCATTCACCCTCATGCCATATTCCAAGAATCAATGTGGGATCTTATAGAACACATCAATCAAAACTCATCCAGGGCTTCCAGAGGCCATCCACTTCAACCCATCAAACAATTATTCCACCTCTTGGTCGGACATCACAAAACCATCATCAGATTGGTCTCCATCCAAGCCTTCTAGGGCTTCCAGAGCATTTGTTCCAACCAAGTCTTCCAGGACTAGTAACTCAACCCATAGCTATCATCAGGCTTCCAGAGCGTTTTTCCAACCAAGACTTCCAGGACTAGTAAATCAACCCACCAAGGGCTTCCAAAGTGTTTGTCCAACCAAGGCTTCCAAGACTAGTAACTCAACCCAAGTTGTTACAGGGCTTCCAGGAACTAATAACTCAACCCAAGCTAAGGAAACATGATAACCAATTAAAAACAAACAATTAAAATAAACCCACAATCACCATGGATACCAAGGAAATGGCAAGGCTAGACAATCCACTGTCAATCTAGGAAATCCTCCATGCCAATGACAAACCACAACCAAGAAATCACATGCATGCAAAAACTAGTGAAGGAAACATACATGCAAGTCGGTTCCTGCAAGCAATATGATGTAGTTGTTTATCTCTATGCCTCCTTGCACTTTCCTTCTTTTCCTTTGCCTTCTTGCTCCAAGAATCCAAGTATGCCACTCCCTCCAAGAGTGCTCCAAGAAAACTCTAAGTGTCCAAGAGTATGAGAGAGAGAATAATGAGAGAGAGCTCCAACACTGAACTGACCAAGTCTTAGCCAAGATCTTGCCAACTGATCCTCAGAAGCCTTTTTATTAATGTGGCCTCTATTCTCTTCATTTTCCATTATTTTCCTTCAATTTCCTCATCACATGCAACATGTGACATTTCACCTCCCTTTTCTCATAATTTCCATTACTTTCATAAATAAATGTGCCAAAATACCTTTTTGCCTCTTTAATGCCTTTGCCAATTTACTTAGCCATAAAAAACCAAATGAACACCCACTAGGATGTCCTGTCCACCATTCATCTTAGAATAAGTGTCCCATCACCGTGGCCTTATATATATTTTTACATGGAATTTTCACCGGGGCTGTTACAAATTTTATAACCATTATAAATCCATCTTAAGCATGAGAGACATAGAATCTGGAGGTACAAGCCTTTTTTAGAGTGTAAAACCTAAAAAAAAAATGTTTTCATCTCAAGAGTTTTGATCCCTCTTATAACTTGCATCCTCATTGATTCTTCCTTGGTCAACTTCCTTTTGAATAGTCTCATGTTCTACTCAATGAACCTTTTTGCTAGTTCATAAGTTGCAAGTGAGACAATCTATTTCCCTCTCCAATTAGCCAACAACTTGGATTGCAGTGGTCCGCAAATGGAATCATGGTCACCCATAACTCCAACCACGATTTCTAAAATATTAAGCCTCTTTCCCAAGGTAGGACCCTTGGTGTTATGCAACCCCTAAAATCTTTCTATTATTAGATGTGTTAGAGTAGGTCAGTTTGTTAGTCAAAAAGTATTTTGAGTTAATTTTTGTTGTTTTAAAGGAGGTCAAATCCATAAAAAAATTCGCTTTCATGATTTGACCTGTCATTGCCTAAAGGAGTCATCATTAGTTAGGTCATCACTATGGTCATCAAGGTCATTCGTTGAGAAGGGGTGTTTGTTGTATGGGAAGGCTTTGTAATAAATTTCTAAGTCTGGGTATTAGGTAAGGATAGAATGGTTATATGGTCAATGTGTTTGCAGTCAAAGGAAGGATATCGAAGGGGTCCTAATCATAAATATTCTGATTTATGCCTTTGTTAGACATTATATGTATCCCTCTTCCTATACCCTTTTACCCTCATCACATTACTTTCCCTCATTCCCCAATGTTTACATTATTCCTGTTGATCATTTTAGGCCTAAACCCTCTTCCTTATTTTAACCTAATTACACATCCCTAGGACTCAAATACCCCCCTCCCCAAGCATCATCACATACCATGATTGACTCATGTCCTTTTTCACCCCTGACGAACTTTGGTTACAATTCCATCATGTCTAAATTTTCGCCATCATACAATAGGAAAACAGTGATCACCTTAAGCATGTAAATTTCAAGTGGAACACGAGTTAACTATCAAACTTGTTACATCAGCAGAATAATTTGAAATCATTGTAAAGGCTTCCAATTTCCTTTATGATTTATCACAGGTGATGTGCTCATTCCTTATGCATAGAATGGGATAATTGGTCATATTCTAAAGTAGAGATCGCAAAGAAGTTTATAAATTGTAGAAAAGTTTACAGGTTGCAGAGGAGTTCGAGCATTATGCTGCGTTTTTCTACATAGAGATGGATTGTGTCTCGAGCTAGCTATCAGCACATAATTTGACTGCAATGGTTGGAGAGGTAGGAAGTCAATCAAATTTCCTGAATTCTCATTGTTCTTTATATAATTTGGTTACTATTGTTGAAATTGTGTTTGTTCTTGCTTAAAAATTCTTGTTGCGCACACTCTGTTTTGCTTGACAAATACATTCTTGATTCTGCATTTTTTGTCACATTTCTATAGATATGAAGTTATGTTGATGGATGTTTCTTAAAGAGTTCATGTCAGTTGTTTTATAATCCTCAAATTCTCTTGCTTGTATTTGACCTCACAAAACTTTTTTGTCATCATCTTGTTGTCACAACTGTTGAAGTAGAGTTGTGTTGTCACCTGTGATCATATTCATTTATTTGGGTCAATACATGTAGCCCTACCCTAAAGTCAAATTCAGTATGTCAGGTATTGAGATAGGACGGCCCCTAATACTAGCAAAAATGGAGGAGACCTTGTAAGTACTGAACCCATCACTTTGAGCTTTTTTAACTCATCCCCTGCCATTAGAGTGGCCTTTGAAAATACGGGGTGCATTCCTCTCTATCAGAAGATATAGAAAATATGTCGCAATGCTAGACTTGCTAGTTTATTTGCTCTTAATTTCCAAGATAACAGAGTAAAAATAGGCAACATATAGATTATATTAACTGATAAATTTATTGTTGATGCAACCAACCTCCCTACAACAGGGGAGAATTGGTTTAAAGGGGATGAATTAGACATTTTGGCTTACAAAGAGTTTGTGAATCCAGAGTATCTGGACAAGTTTGCCTCCACTTTCCCCAGTATTTATCTTCAAGAACAATATGTCGAACTTTTGAAGTTTATTCAAAGATACTTCACTTGTGAGGGGAGGTTCAGCAGAATATATCAATACCATCTCAGGCTATTAAGTAATTTCATAGAAAACAAGCCAATGAACCTCCCTTAATTTTTGCTCAAGAGTTTAGAAAGCATGGCTACCAAAGTACAAATTCAAAAAGACAACCATGCTTCAAGTCTATTCCATTTTTCTTTAATCAAAATCTTAGTTAAGCATGTTGTTGAGAGGAAGAAAATTCTTTGGTCTAACTTTCTTGTAAGTATTGATATGTTGCCACAAACTGGGTCACCATCAATGAAGACAAATAAGGAAGAGCCCAAGCAAGAAAACCCAAAAAAGGAGAAAATCCATTCAGCCATGAAGATGAAATTCGTAAAGAAGGAAGGTGACAAATCAAGTAAGAAACTTGTAGGAAAATTAAGCAATAAAGCTACATTGCAAAGCATGAATGATGAAAAGGCAATCAAAGAAACAGAAGAATAAGTGGCATCATCTCAACAAGCCAAACTTAAAATCAAAATTGAAGACACGGTGCAAGATGAGTTTGTGATGAGACCCAGAACAAGGTCTAGAGTCAAAAAGACCCAAGAAGAGGCATCCCCTCAAGAAATAGTGTAAATTTCTAAAGACAAGCAAGTAGATGTACATGTTGATGATAAATTGGATGAAGTCAAAGGCCCATAAATAGTGCAACCAGACTATGGAGAGGACATAGCACGACTTGAAGCATGTGTTATGCAGTACAAAGAAGAGGACCCTACGATAACAAAGATGAAAGAGGCACTATAAAAAAATAAGATGAGAATAGAAATTATGGATAAAAAGAACAAAGATATAAAGGAAGTTATTAAACCAGTAGAGGACAAGTCAGAGTCACCTGTAGCAGTTTCCAAAGGAAAGAAAAAACATATTTCTTTTGTTCAACAAGTCAAGAATGTTGCAGTGGGACCTAGTTGGCCAACAGTCAGGGTTTCCAAATCTAAGTTTAAATATGTGCAGAAAATGAAGTAGATAGCTCAAGCTTCTAGAAGACCCCCCTTCAGTCGTTGGAAGGAGTATCAAAGGTTCCTAGAGGAGTTAGAGGAAAGTAAAGACCGGGTGAACCAATTTAGGCAACAAAATCAGGAGTATAAAAATTCCATTCAACATATTCTTGAAAATTGTGACCATGAAGTTAGAGATGCATGCAAATCCCTTGACAGGAGTAAAAATTTTGTCAAATGGTCCCATCTAGTAAGTAGACAATGCAAAAGTTTGTATGCTAGAAACTTGGTCTTGAATGCTCAGTTGAGAAGTATGAGGCAAGATTTGGAGGAGGCATGTAGATTGCTAAAGGGATATGAGGGAGCAACTGTAATACCTCCTCCCATGAAGATGCCTAAATTGGATCCTAAATTCATGACTAATGCCACACCTAGTTTCTCACCACCTGTTGAGCAACATGACTTCAGTACTCTAGATTCCAAGACCAAAACTCCCAGCACCAAGGCTTCCAGCAGTAAAGTTTCAAGCAAGAGGAAAAGGAATTGACCAAGCCTCCTTTCTTATTTTCAATTTTTGTTTTAAGTTCCTGGTATTTTAATATGTTGAATTTGATATGTTGAGTGGTATATAGTATCATGACAGCATTCAGGAGGACTGGAAGGCACTCAGAGAACAGTTGCAGAAATTTTGTTGTGCGGGCTATTCCCACACCATCACATACATGTTGGAATGAAAACACCTGTCAGGTTTACAAGAGGCTGACATGGAGTATATGTGGCAGCCATCTCACCTCCTCAATAGCTCTCCATGCTCCCTTTCTAAAAGCTCAAAGTTTTGAAGCCTTTTGTACACTCAGAAAAGAAGCTTTGGGCTTTTTGCTATTTTTCTTTCTGATGATCTTGTTCGAATATATCTTGGTTTTTTATTTAGTAGAATCTTGTTTTTAAGAAGACAAAAACACTTTATTGTTTTATGCTTTTGAGTAAAGGTAGTTTGTAAACAACGGTTTCCTATTTTTTTAGTTTTTAGGTCGATCCATTGTTGGATCGAATATGAAATGAACTTAGACACAATAATCTTCTGTGTATGAATTATATATTTGAATTAATGAAGATATAATAGGTTGTTGATGGTTCAACGTTTTATTGGTTTTAATTTTCCGAAATTTATGCTTGTGTGATCAATTCATGGTGCAGTGCTTATGTATTGAGGGTTATCTATTCCATTGTACAAGGATTCTTACGGTATGACGTATGGGATTTGTTTTGTTTACTGTTCAGTTATTCTATTTTCTCTCTGTGTTTTATGAATATTTTTATCTCATTTGATCTAGAATTCAGTTTAGCTTCTCTCTTTCAACTATCTTCACGTTTCAGTTACAAATGAAATGCTATATAATCATGCATGTTATTTTTTCTGTTTAGTCTCTCTTTCTCCTATATAAACAACATCGTCTTATTGCGGAGGAGGAATTTGTTTTGTTTTATTTTATCTCCTCTATACTACAACTTGTCATTGTATCCCAAGTCATGCTTAAAATCCCTTGTAATAGTTGACAGTTTACTTGCATAAGTAAATGAGTAAAAGGATAAATTGATCATGTGTTATTACCTATCTGGCGATTCACACTTCAACCAAATACCTTTAGAATTCCTTTGTCAAAACTGGTCTCTGCTATAAATTTGTGCTTTAAAGTATTTATATTTTTTAGTGAGGGAGCCCCCTCCAATTGAAGAAGACCAGTCATTCAACCAAAAGAGGTATGTGGTTACCTCTGAGTTTCTCCTTTCAGCCTGGAGAAAACTACGGAGTGCTAATAAGATGTAAAACTTTCTTCATAATGATATCATTGTAAGGAGGTATAGGTGAATTTAACTTTATGATCTCACTAAGACAAGAGGCAACTATAAGTCTTACCCCTCAATCCCGACTATTAGCAAGTGTGGCCCCTGTCATGATGGCTACATCCCATAAATGACCATATCGTCATTCCTTAACACCTACAACCAACTCTAATGTTCAATAAACTACCCTTTCCATGATCTCAACTGAATTTAATCCACTGTAGACAACAATCTGAACCTCTTATACACATAGCCTCTACATGCTCTAACTAGACCCTGATACAATGCAATAGAAACTCAACTCTGACCTCTATTTTTCACACACACAATCACCCGCAACATGTGCACTCCCCTTCGACACCTTTGTAGTCATATGTAGACAATTGTTCACCACCTACGAGGTCACGCAACCACGAATCTAAGTTAAAGTTAGCTTGGCCTTCAAATTGATTCAACAATACACTTAATTGATTCATCCTCTAGTATTTATCTATGACAGGAATGGAAATTTGGCCAACGACTTAGAAACTCAGAACAACCAGTTTCCTCTACACTCACTTATTTGAATTGTTGATGGAGATGATAAGTCGACCCTTTGTTCACGCCATGAAGTCAACCAATTAGGAAGGTGATAATGTGAAACTTCAAAGGTGATTGTTTACCCTTTAAATCAGCCAGCTTACAGGATGTGAAAGGACCCCCGAGTGAGAAGGACTTTGCTTTAGAATCTCAATGGAGTTTTGGCCCTTATTCCTTCCACAATTTCAGCCCTACCAAACTGACAATTTTGGCTTTTGTAGATTTAGTGATCTCGATTCAAGGAAATTATAAATTCAGCCGTCAAAATCCACAGGAATCTTGGCCCTGCAACAAATAAATGTGGTCCTTGTATAATCCAAAATCTCAATGAGGTAGAAAACCTAGCACAACCCATGCCACGATAATAAATTTTGATATCGCAAAATATGACAAATTTTGCCTAGCAGTTCAAGGGAATTTTGGTCTAGCAGAGCCACAAGTTCATTTTTTCTAATTATGAATTTAATTCCTACAAACTTGTAGCACAAAATCCAACGAAAAATCTGCATTTAAAAACTTGGTTGTTAGGTCTCTATAATACTAGTGTAGCCCCCACATTGTTATTGTTGTGCCCCACAGAAGTCCACTATTGTTATTGTTGTGCTCTTACATTATTATTGTTATGTAGGCCCTAATTATATTTTGACCCCTTAGACTCCTATATATACCAGGGAGGTCTTGTCATTTGAATCACCCAATAATTCTTCAGTTATGTGATGTAAAAGGAGGTTGCCCCCTCGAAGATGCTTATTTTTCAAGTCATAGACTTAATTTTTTCTTCTATTTTTGTGATCTGGTTACATGAAATTTGATATTTGAGGGTTTCATTTGTAATCCTCCAAATGTTTCTTTGGAGTAAAAAAAGTGGAATATTTATGTCATATTGTATCCGATGAGGGTGTTAAGGCATACCCAAACAAAATTAAAGCCATAAAGGAATGGAAAATACCCACAACCTTAAGGCATCTTCGATGATTTCTTGGGTTGATAGAGTGTTATCACAAATTTGTTAAGAATTATGGGAATATAGCAGCACCTCTAACTACATTACTAAAGAAAGATGAACTTTTTTGGACACTAGAAGCAACTAAGGCCTTTGAACATCTTAAACGGACAAGGTGTCGAGCTCTAATAAAAACATTTATTGTGGAATGCAATGTTTCAAGAAATGGAATTGGTGTTGTTTAATGCAAGAAGGAAGACCCGTTACTTTTGAAAGTCTCCCAATTAAGGGAAAGTATTTACATAAACCTATTTACGAGGAGATGTTGGAAATACTACATGCACTGAAGAAATGGTGCCCTTACATAATGGGAATACACTTCAAGGTAAAAACAAATCATGATAGTCTTAAATACTTCTTGGTACAAATATTATCTTCAGAAGAGCGGAAAAAATGGGTCACAAAGATGTTGGGTTATGACTTTGAAATCATGTGCAAAAAAGGGAAGGAAAATGTCATTGTAGATGCACTCTCAAGAAAGGATGAGGATGTTGAAGCATTTCTCTGTGCCATTTCTATTATCCAACCCAATTGGATAACTAAAACAAGGGATTAATGGAAGAATGATAAAGAGGTATGGACCCTCATTCAAAAGTTTCAACAAGGTCCTAGTGCATCTGATTCATTTATTTGGAAAAATGATTCCCCATGGTACAAAGATCACTTATATCTATGTAAGAAATCCCAACTTAAACAAAAGGTTCTTCTGGAATTTCACATCTCTCTTATAGGAGGACACTCAAGATTTTTAAAAATGTAACAGATGGTCAAGAAGGATTTTTTAGAATGGACTTAAATATGATATTCAGAAGTTTGTGGCAAATTGTTTAGGTTTCCAGCAAAATAAAGTTGAGACAATTAAGACCTCGGGTCTTTTACAACCATTATTCATTCCAAATAAGCATTAGGATGAGGTCTTAATGGATTTTATCACATGTTTACCCAATTCTAAAGGAAAGAGTGTCATTATGGTGGTAATTGATAGGCTTACCAAGTATGCACATTTTTGTGCACTATCTCATCCTTTCAAAGCCAATACAGTGACTATTGCATTTATGGAAATAGTTCAAAAGCTACATGGAAACCCAAAGACTATTGTAAGTGATAGAGATCCCATTTTCACTAGAAATTTTTGGACATAATTATTTTCTTGTCTTGGTACTAAATTGGCTCATATCTCATCTTATCATCCTCAACTTGATGGGAAAACTGAGAGTGAATAAATGTTTGGAAGGTTATCTTTGTTACTTTTGTATCTGATAAACAAACATAATGGATCAAGTGCTTACCCCTGGTAGAATGGTGGTATAACATTTCCTTCCATACCGTAGCAAAAATGACCCCATTTATGGCACTTTATGGATACCATCCACCATTCATCACATCATCTTTAGGAGACAATTCTAAGGTTCAAGTAGTGGAAGATCTCATCAAGCATCAATTTCAAGTTCCAATTCTTAAAGGATAACCTAACTCTGGCACAAAATCGAATGAAACAACAGGTAAATCAGCATCGTAGTGAAAAAAAAAAAATTGATGTGGGTGATTGGGTATCTCTACGACTACAATCATATAAAAAAATATCCCTCGGGCAAGCTAAGAAGGATAATAAATTACCACCCAAGTGTTATGGCCCTTACAAGGTATTGCAAAATATTATTACTATGACATACAAATTGGAGGTTCCTGCATCTTCGCGAGTATACCCAATTTCCCATGTTTCATGCTTAAAAAAAGGTTATAGGGGACAAGCTTTCAATTCAAACTATATTTCCAAAATTTCATGAGGAAGGAAAAACCATAATGGGGCCTGAAGCAATCATATAAACAAGAATTTTGCAGTTATGGAATAGGTCAATTTCAGAGTTTCTCATTAAGTGGAAGAACTTACCTATTGAATACTCCTCATGGGAGGATGAATATTCTATTCAAAAGCATCCAAAAATACTCAAGCCTTGAGGACAACACTTTTTTTAAGGAGAGGGGGATGTTAATTCCTTATAATACTAGTGTAGCCCCCACATTGTTATTTTTATGCCCCATAGAAGCCCACTATTGTTATTGTTTATCCCTTACATTATTATTGTTATGTGGGCCCTAATTATATTTTGACCCCTTAGACTCCTATATATACCAAGGAGGTCT
This sequence comes from Pinus taeda, assembly GCA_000404065.3. NCBI lineage: Eukaryota > Viridiplantae > Streptophyta > Pinopsida > Pinales > Pinaceae > Pinus > Pinus taeda. The sequence goes on along the minus strand of APFE031758800.1, from coordinate 32,596 downwards.
TATCATTTGAATCATCCAATAATTCTTCATTTATGTGATGTAAAAGGAGGTTCCCCCCTCGAAGAGGCTTATTTTCAAGTCATTGAACTATCTTTTCTTCTATTTTTGTGATTTGGTTACATAACACTTGCCATAAAAAAATGAACTTGGTCGGGAAAATAAAGAGGCTTCCAGCCTCCCTCGAAATCAATCTACAATAAAAAAACCATCAAGTGGATGAGATGCATAACTTCGATACCACTGCAATATTCATTTATATTTTTAAATTAAGAAAATCAGGAAAATGCTTTAGGAATATTTACCACAAAATTTCTTAAAATGAAATAACATAATTGTGTATATGAAATATCGACACAAATGAAATTGCAAATATAAAACCTAGATATGCTACAACTTGAAAATACACGAGAAGTCTGCTTGGGGTAGTTCAATTGGAAATGGTCGTGGAAATGAAGTATCACCCAACCGGAAGTCTTGGGTCCAAATCTTGTGCTAACAACCCCCCCCCACCCCTGATTGGGGTGAAAAAAGTTGGACGCAATTAAGATGTAGTCCTACCAAGCTTACAAAAAAAAATACACATGAGAAATAGTAGTAAAGTCAACTTTATTTTATTTACCGTAACAAGATTACATGCCAAAAGAAAAATTGTCAATAGCTCTTGTTAAATGGCATGTCAAGCTTAAGAATAGTTGAGGTAGTGGCCTCCAAACATAACTACGACAATACTAATGTGGGTCTCTCAAAACTGTAATCGAAACCAATAGATGCACCTATGAATTCTCAATGAATTCACTAAGGGATTGGTAGAAATGGATTTTTTTCCAATCTCAGCAAGGTACCCAACGGTTTTCATCTGGGACATAATGAACCTATGGGGAAAACTGTTAAACACACATGGTGAGGGAGAACAATTAGGAAAGATAAAGCATGCGATACAATTTTTATTCACAAAAGATGTACATTTATAGTACAATATGGTGACCGTTGGGATTCACATCCCAAGGTCCCTTGGACTGCTTGTCCATTCGACTTCCACGCTAACCCTTTAGGATTAGGTGTCCAACATTCCCCCCCTTAATCCGAAGGGTTATGTATGAGTCCAAGAAAAGAGCTGTAATACAAAATGTGCAATAATGCATGGCAGCACTAGGCTGAATGTGCTCTATGAAATGTTGGTAAAAAAGGGCGGTGGTTTAAGGATAGCCACCAACACTGGAACGCTTAGTGCAGTTCCCGGAACTCTTCCCAAACTGGCAAGAAGCTGAAGTCTTCTGCTAGAGGAAGTGATCCTATTGTTTTAAAGAGGGAAACCTTCAACCATAAAAGGGAGGTCTCACCCCGCATAAAAGGTAAAACTTCAACCTGAAAAGGGAAGTTTCAACCTGTAATGGTTTAAGGATGACCAAAAACTCTGGAATGCTTAATGCAATTCCTAGAACTCTTCCAAAACTGGCAAGACGCCGGAGTCTTCTGCTAGAGGAAGTGTTCTCAATTTTGTTCTTGGAATTCTTCCAAAACTGGCAAGAAGCTGAAGTCTTCTGCTAGAGGAAGTGTCGCAGATTGCAAACTGAAGGCATGTTCATGGGCATCTGTGTCTCTGGCTACAACTCTGAAACTGGTGTGGCAGGGTGTGGCTCCGGCTTGCTTGATGTGGCTTTGAAGCTTGTAGATGACCATCATTTTCCCCCCTGTCAGATACAAGGTGAGAAGATGGAGAAAACTCAACTGCAAGACTGTTCAATATTCTGGAACAAGTTCTGACATGTGTTTGAAATATCTTCTTGGCTGTTGATGGCCATTGCCAAGAAGCGATCCATCCTAGATGAATCTTTGTTCTTGCAGGACGTTTGTTGCTGAAGCATCTGTGTGAAGAATGGATAGTTTTATGGCAGTGCTTACATGGATGAAGATCAAAACATTGATCTTTCAGATGGCCAACTCGATCACAGTGTTGGCATTTCACAATTTGTTGTTGTTGTTGTTGCTGTGGAAGAGGAGCAGATTCTGGAACAGCTGAAGTTGAACTGTCATGAGGAGCAGGTGAACTGTCATAAATGAACCCAGCACTCTGAAACTGAATGGGCTTGGCATAGTCTGGAATATGAAAGGACAAGTCCTTGTCATATCCAAGACCGGTTCTATGCTTGTTGTGGACAAGCTGTTCCCAAGGTCTGATGATGGGATTGGGAAGTGCAGACTGAGTTTCTGCATCTGCATGTACGACTGCTGCATTATTAACTTGCTGCTGATGGGTGGTTGTCTCAATGTTCTAAACAAAAACAGGTTCAGAATGGTGTCTTTTTTGATTTAGCTCTTCTTGCTGTAGCTGTGATTCAAGCTGCAACAAATCAATCTTTTCCTGTGCATTTTGTAAACATGTCTGAATTTCTGAGAGAGAGGCTTTGCTGATTTGGAATGTGTCATTAGAAGTAGATTGTATTAGAGTTTTCAAAAACTCTAATACTTCACCAATTTGATCCATTTTCCCAAAAAAAATGCAGTGCCTTAATGATACTTTGAGTTCCTCAGAAAGCTAAAAGCTTCTTGGAAAGATATTTCAAGCTTCTTAAAAAATGGAGCATTACTTTAATCAAAAATCCAAATCTGATGCAAAGACTAGGCAAAACTATTCCACAGTCAATAACAAATATCCCTTGGTGAGGTGTGGTTCGAACTTCTCCAAATCATATTGAAATATGACAATAAGAAAATCATGGGAGCACGGTATATGGGCCTGATACCAGCTTATTACTAGCTTCCAAATTATATATTATGATGACAACAATGTTGAAAAAACCATGGACGCCAACGACCATTCGCATCACTTTTCTCAGGCTGCGTAGTGGCTGCTAGCCCAATGCATACACAGTCAATTTTCACACCACACACAGTCAACATTCACTAAACGCAGGAGTTACCAACACAATATAAAATGCAATGCTTCCACAAATCTGGGTACATAACTCAATATGGGGTTCATCTTTGTCCTTGTTTGCAAGAGATTCATGCACACGATTGTGACATAGGAGGGTTCAAACAAAAGTAATATGTAAATGGTGGCTGCAGCAGTCACAAGACTTTAGGCTCATTACACCAATAATCTTAGGCCAAAAATCTGTTCACAAATATTAGAACAATTCTCATTGTTTCCGTCTCAGGAAGTAGCATGGCAGTGCGAATGCCACAGCTCAAATGCGGTCATCTCAGCAGAAACGGTGGTGTCTGTCCCCCTTGTTTTAGAAAGTTGTATGACAAGACCCAGGTTTTGGAAAAATGTCTTGATGCTGAACGTGAGGACTATTTAACAATACAGGAACGGTTTTACAAGTCTAAACAGGATGCTAAGTTTCTGAGAAAGTGGAGCTCTGATCTAACCGAATTATATGATAATGGAGACGCTACCCTCTTTTGCACATCAGACGGTTCCTCGATTACTACACACTCTTTTATTCTTGCAAGTAGATCAGATGTTTTCCGAGCAATGCTGGAAGAAGTCGATGTGAAAGAAAAAGAAACAAAACGAGTGGAAATTCATGAAGGTGGGGGAGAAAGTGTGAGAGCCTTTTTGAATTTCTTGTACACTGCTCAACTTAGTGATGAAGATATGCATGCTCATTACAGGGAACTTGTTAAGCTTGCCCATTTCTACCAAGTCGAACTTCTGTTGCAGAGGTTGGATAATCTCATCTCCCAATATGCCATGCTAAAGTATGCATTTATGAAGCGTCTAGAACTTTTATTTTGACGAGAATTTTTAATTGTTTTCTAAGGCCGCGGCACCGCTCCAAGATTTCTGTGATTTGGTTTATTCCTTTCTTTAATCTACACGGCAGAGGTTTCGAACTCGATACCTTTCGATGATGCCATGGTTACCTTATTCCTGCATCTTCGGTTCTCCATTACTAATGTCGTTGCTCAGCCGTCCACTCGATCGTTGGCCAACATGCTATCCACAGACATGGACACCGGCTCGCCTCCTAAACTGTAGCCACTTTGCGGATCTGTTAGGTGTTCATGCAAGGCAGCAGCATAATGGTAATGACGATGGTGGCGATATAGACAAAAGTTATGTAGATCTTATTCCAGATCGTTCGCTGAGAGTTCAGGAACAAAACCAAAAAAGATAGCCCGAGAGCCCGAAAGAAGCCTGTTTGAAAGGCAGTTCTATTCACACATTCAATACTTCAAAACTCAAACGCATATACCATACAGCGCGTTCAACACCATTGAACCGGGACAGCGTTTCAACAAAACAATTCTTTTCATGTGCATCTAGCTCCTTCCCTGATTCTGCAAAGCGCTCTTTATCAGCAGCATCCACGAGGTATACAACAGCATCCATAAAAGGTATACAGCAGCATCCACGAGGTATCAAATAGATGTATCCATAAATCAAGCAGATGTATCCATAAATCAAGCTCGCAGCCCAGCTCATGTAACAGATGTTTTCATTGATTCCAAAATTGGTCTTTGAAATAAAATCCGAGGGGTACAAAACCAGTCATTCTTCACACTTTATGGAAGACAAATAGGAAGCATAATTTCCCAGTGCCGTTACCTCAAATACAAGAGTTGTGGAAATCCAAAGAGGCCCATACAATTATCACATGTCAGGATTATGTTGAACAACGTGCCACAGCGTGCCACCATTATGCAAGCCAAACGTTATGTAAACCAAACGTTATTCAAACCAAACGTTATGCAAACAACATTCAAGTTTAATGGTTGTTTAAACACATTCAGTAACGCAGGTGAGATCTGCGCACTTTCAGTAACGCAGGTGATTATGAACACATTTAGTAACGCTCTAACACCAAATATTCAGGTGAATTGTCAGGCAGACGTTTCCTTTCCTTCAGGCGTCCTTGTCAGGCAACGTTTCAGTAATGTCAGAACAGCGTACAGTAATGTCACCAGCGTTTAATAATGAGGTGCAGCACAGGTGTGGCAGAGGCAGCGCAGATGCGTTATGGCAGAGGCAGTGCAGCGCTGGAAGGACAGAGAGAGAGCAGCGCTGGAAGGACAGAGGCGGTGGTCAGAACAGTTGCTCAGGGAATAACAGGCCACACATCATGGCTCCGATACCATGTTAAACAGACATGGGGAATGAGAAAGATATGAATGATAAAGCATGCATTACAATTTTATTAACAATTTGATATACATTTATAGTACATGTGGTGACCGTTGGGATTCACATCCCAAGGTCTCTTGGACTACTTTTGTCCATTCGACTTCCACACTAACCCATTTAGGATTAGGTGTCCAACATTATGGATTTGAATTTGGCAATATAGGTTTATATCAGAGGTTTTGAAAGTAATTTGGAAGCTTTCAGAATGGTTTGGGAACACACTTTAATTTTAAAGTAACTTCAATTAATTTTACTTAATTAAAACACTTTAAAGACTGAACGTTTTCAAATTGAAAGGGTGTCTAGTAATTTCTCTTCAAATACCTGGAATTCGGGTGAATTAGCTTCCAATTGGTGTTCTCGGCAACTGAAAAAGGTTGTATGGGTTCTGGTACAAACTGAGAGCTTGATTGGGGTCTCTACAACTTCTTCAAGAGTAATATTGAGGTTAATTGGAAATTTCAACATTTGAAGGTGTCACAATGGTTTGCAGAGGTTTACAAAGAAATTGAGTGAAAAAGGCGAAATAGGGCTTCTCGGCCTTTTTATTGAACAACGGTCATTTTTTGGCTGGTAAATTACAAATGAACAGTGCACGGTTTTTCGAGTTATGTGGGGAGGTGGTTTCCCAAGCCATCACACCGCTTTATGGAGGAGGCGATATTTTGGCGAGGTCACTCGACTATGTTAGTGCTTTAAATGTAGCAGATGGGGGCCCAGGCAAAACCACTTTATTGGGAAGGTAAAGGTCAGACATCGGGTGAACCCGATATGGTTGTGGACCATTGGATTTGGGCGCTGACAATCGGGTGATAGATTTGCATGGATGAAATGGGCAAAGGTTTCAAGGGGGACCGGGGCTTTAATCCATGGTGGTTTGGGATTAATTTATGAGTTAATCATGGGATTAAATGATTGGAGGGGGTTTAATGAAAGGATTATCTTAACTTTACTGAGTATTGGTGAGTTAAGAGGGTTTTGTCATGGGTATGGGATAAAATTAATATAGTTTATAGTTAAAATAAGGGTTGGGGTATTACATAAGGGATTTATTTATATATGGGAAAACGTATATTGGGAGCTATTTTATTATGTTAAAAAATTAATATGAGATGAAATGAGTGGAGTGAACATATCCCTAAGAATAATGTAATATTTGTGCATTTTCTTCACATACACTTATACTTAGGATATAATCTTTTTGTGGGTATTTTGAATGAAATGGAATTTAACATGGTGTTGTTTAATTTTCATAGGTAAATGGAGTTTAACCTTAGGAAAATGGGTTTTATTAGCGTAGTGAAGGGAAATGAATTTTATGAAGGGAATTCTAATACTTGATGTCCATAAGTCATTAAGCCGAGGGTCCGGTCCCACCAAAAGTTAGAGAAATGCTCTAAGCCTTTATGACTTGAAGGATTTTTAGTACTAAAACATACTTGTAAATGGGGAAATTATTAAGTTTAGGGATGAAATGAATGAGGGGGAGTTAATTAAATCAAATTATAAACCATTGTTTTTGCTTTCTTAACTACTCATGCACATTGAAATATATGATTAAGAATGATAAATGTGCTTTTGTCCAATCAACTTTATAGTTCAGCAACGTTTGTTCTACTTACCCATTACTTACCCTAACAATTTTTCTTCATTTTATTTGGGTGCATTTAGGGTAGCAAGCCCTTATCATTCATTTTTCTTTTGTAAATTAAACTATCTAATTCTAACTTTATATCTTCCAAGAGGTTAGATTAAACATGATGGGCTCGTTTTTATTTTCTCTACCTATCTAATGATCTGCCAAGATTAAACTGTTTGGTTAGATTTTATTCTCTAACTATAAACATAAAATTCAAAGCATGAAATAGTCAAGCTTAAGCAGTTTGACTACCATGGGTTGTGGCATGTATGACAGGCTACACACAACCATTATTTAAGATAGTAAAGCAGTAAAATAGTAGTGGCATTTAGACTTGCACACTTTCATGATCTGTTTTTGTTTTTGGGGTTCATCTATTTTCATTTTTTTAATCTTTTCTTATTCTTTTTTTCCTTTGATGTTTCTTTTAGGACATACCCTCTTTACATTTTTTAATTTTCAATATGGAAAACTTTTGCAGAAATCAAAGGTATGTACAATATTACAAGGCTTAACCTTAGCTAATTAAAAACTATCAATCCTATCACTATAGGACTCTAACACCTCCCACGAATCCTCTCAGGAAAATTTAGAGTTATCGGATCGAAATATTGGGTGCTACTCACAGAAGTTTATGAACCTCATATCGAGGGGGGAAAGAAGGGCTTTCCTCCAAATCTTGGCAAAAATAAGAAATATATACCCGGAAGGCCTCTAGGTAGTGGGAGGAGATTCAATATGATAACCTCCTAGTAGATATTCCAACCATCAACGAGGTTCACACCTGGAACAATAGAAGAGGAGGGAACCATAAAATAGCTTCTAAACTTGATAGATTTTTAATATCAGAGCACGTGATAAGAAAATATATAATCATAGAAACCTCGATACTCCCAGGAATAGGATCAGACCATTGGCTAATAAGACTGCAAGTGGACCTGAAAGGGAGCCCAAAAAATCGACCTTTCTGGTTTGTAGCCTTCTGGTTAACAAACCCAAACCTCATCAAAAAAATCAAGGAATGGTGGACTCAGAGTGAACATCAAGGGAGAAATTGCATGCATACGTTCCAACTAAAGCTCAAGGAACTCAAGAAGAAACTGAAGAAATGGAATAAAGAAGAATTTGGGCATATCATGAAGGACCAGATCTAGATCAATAAGAAAATGATAGAGGTGAAACAAAAAATCATACATGAAGTGAGATCAGAAGAGGTAGCTACAGAGGAGGGACAACTAATAAGTCAATTGGAAGAATGGAGAAAATAGGGAAAGATCTCGTGGAAACAAAAATCGAGGGTGAACTGGCTAAGGGAAGGGAATCACAACACCCGGTGTTTTCATAAGGTCATGGTCCATCATCGACAACACAACATAATATTCTCACTAAAAGATGAGGAGTGGAACTGCGGAGTCTAACGTGAGGAAATGGAGGAGCTCCTGGTAGACCACTTCAGAGATCTCCTATCAGAACCACAAGAAGATAGAATGTAAGCAATTCAAAGAATATATCAACATATACCTCACAGGGTCACCCAGGACTAAAACCTTGCTTTGATGAGAGCAGCTACTATTGAAGAGGTGGATGAAATTGTCAAGGGTATGAAGAAAAAAAGGCCCTTAGACTGAATGGATTCACAACTGAATTCTACCAAGCCACATGGAAGTTCATGGGAAGAGAAATTCTTGTAGTTGTGGAAGAATCCCAATGAAATCAAAAGGTAGACCCTAGTTTGAACTCCACTTTTATTAATCTCATTCCTAAAACATCAAAATCAGAATATCCCCAAGGATTTCGACCCATCACCCTTTGTAATGTCATATATAAAATCACAGCCACTCTTATTGTTAAATGGATAAAACCCCTCCCGTCGAACATCATATATCCGGAACTGACAAGATTTGTCGAGGGAAGGCAAATATTGGATGGGTTGGTAACCTCTTAAGAGGTTGTCCACTCTCTCAAGGAAAAAAATCTCACAAGAATGATGATTAAGCTAGACCTATCGAAGGCATATGATAGGTTAAGCTAGGTGTATCTGAACAACATTCTCAAAGCATATGGATTTAATCAAAGATGGATAAATTGGATCAGTGTTATGATATCCACCCCTATTATCTCTATTCTGTTGAATGAGACCCCTACCCAAACCTTTAACCTAACCTGGGGTATGAGACGAGGAGACCCACTCTCCCCCTTCCTGTTCATCATTGATGTCGAAGGACTGGGAAGATTTATCAAAAATGAAGCCCAAGAGTCTAGGATTAGAGGCTTGGGGATCTGGGGTAATGATTTAGCCATCACCCACCAACAATTCGTTCACGACATCATGCTCCTTTTCCATGTCTCACTTAGGGAATCACGTAGAATAAAAGAGATTCTAAATACCTTTATGGAGGCCTCAGGGACCCAAATAAATAAGGAAAAATCCGACATTTTCTTTTTCAACATTCAAGGAAATGTTAAGACCTACCTAGCTAGGATCCTGGGGTTTAGTACTAGAAACCTCCCCACCAAATATTTGGGCATGCCTCTATCGGAGAATTCCCTAAAACTTTATTTTTGGCAGCAAATCGTACAAAAGTTGCAAGGAAAGTAAGGAAACTGGGCTTTTATATTCCTCAACCTAACAGTAAGAATTGTCCTTCTGAAAGTTGTGCTGCGATTGATCCCCATATACAAACTCTCAGGCATGGCTACCCTAAGGGGGTGTGCTCCAAAATGGTCGATATATTCAAGAAATTCATGTAGGGAGGGGCAGAACAGGTTAAGAAATGGGTCCTAATATCCTAGCAGGGACTGATTAAAAAAAAAATGGAAGGAGGTCTTGGTCTCAGAGACCCCTACACTTTAAATCAAGTAATGGGTGAAAAACTATGGTGGAAATGGTTAGGAGGAAGAAGGGATCTATGGAAACAAATATGGACAAGAAAATATAATATGCCTAAGAGAACAGAGGATATCCTTAGGTATCGAGGCCCCCCCAAAGGATCAACAATATGGAACCTGGAAACCCAAAATAGGGACCTCATAAACCAGCATGATTTTTGGGAAAATCACAATGGAAGAACAACAATATTTTGGCAAGATTCTTGGAAAAAAGGGAATGCCTAGTCGATAGGAAAGACCCCAGATACATATATAGATTCACCAGTGATAGCAAAATCAAACACATAGACCAATTTTGGAAACATCAGCAGGGAACAGGAAACTGAAGGAGATGGAAGAAGAAGGAAGATTGGGGCCAAGTGATAGAGATAGACCAATAGGCAGAATTTGAAAAAGAAATGAGATCAAGACAAATAATGATCAGAAATGACCTGGACATTTTGAGATGGGGATATACCATGAAAGGTACATTTATCAGCAAAGAAGCGTATGATCTGTAAAGCCGAACAATCTCAAGATGGGCAAGGAATTCTTTGGAAAAAAATCTAGAAGGGAGGGTGGTGGCCAAAGGTAGCTCATTTCCTCTGGCTAGTATGCAAAGGACATATCTTAACCTAGGATCAAGTTCAGAAAAGAGGAATCTAGGGCCCGTCCTTATGCTGGTTATGCCAACAAAATATAGAGGATATGGAGTACATGCTCAACACCTGCCCGTTTGCAGAAAAGAATGGGGTCAGATGCAAGAAGTCTTTGAAAGAATGGACCGAGACCATCATAGTATAAAGGATACAATCCTCTTATGGTGTAACAACATATTCTCAAGCCCAATTCTAAATCGAGCATGGGGTTTGGCCTTAGGATTAAACCTATGGGCCATATGGAAAGAAAGGAACCACAAAGTATTCAAAAATAAAACACTACTTCAAGAACGGGTGTGGGAAGGAATAGTTCGAAACATCAGAGAAACTATATTACCAGAACAATGGAACCTTGAAGACTGACATGTCCCTCCCAAAGAAGCTCGAATCCTATGCAAACTTAACCTAATAATGGAAATGTTGACCCTAAATGCCTAGAGAAAAAGCAGACTTGGTATCATATCCCTAGGTCACTTCACTATCCCAGGAGAAGGTTTCATAAAACTTAACTTTGACGGAGCATCAAAAGGGAACCCGTGTGCAGCAGGCCTTGGTGGCCTCTTCTGAGATAACCAAGCCAACACGTGGCTCATATATGTTGACTTGTGTGGGATAGCAAGAAACAATGAGGCAAAACTTACTGCAGCAGGAAAAGGACTTCGAATAGCTGTCAGAATGGGATACCGAAACGTAGTGGTGGAAGGAGACTTCAAATAACTGTCAGAATGGGATACTGAAACCGAACAATGGAACCACTTGGGATAAGTTGAGCCAAAGTTAGAGGACAACTCGCCTTATACAAGAAATAGGAGAACTTATCCTAAGGTTTGAATATATAATGGTTCGACATGTAAGACAAAAAGGGAATAAGGAGACAAACTTTTTGGCAAACTGGGGATGCAATCAACAAAATGGTCCACTGGAAAATCTATGGTCGGTACAACCCAGAGATGAGAGGTTGGGAGCCATGGCAGAAATATTAGACCAGGATTACAGGCAAAGCCAGGAAAATGGGAATCCAGACATTCGAAACCTCGATCGAGGTTTGTGCTAGAGGATGGCAAGGTCTGAGGGAAGTTATGAAGAATAAAGGCAAGGTAAGTCACACCACCGCCCACACGCTCAAGGCGATGGGTGCGGTGGCCCTTCGCATTAGTACATGGAGGGGTGGTGGGAAAGGTGGTAGGCATGATAGGGACGAGGTGAAAGGCATAGAAGTTAAGGAAAGATAGGGGAGGAGGAATTGTATTATGGTTTTGGAATAAGGAGCTGGAGTAGTAGAGCAGGAAGACGTCGCATCAGTGTTTGAAACCTGTGAGCAGAAATGGGAATGTATCTTGGAACTATGCCTCCCTTGCAATGTCGACTTGGTTTAATTCTTGCTGGGGGGATTGGGAGACACCGAGGAAGGGAAATTGGAGTAATCACGGGGGAAATTGACAGAGGCATCGTGCTATTTTAGTCTGCCTTTGCTTTGTATCTATGAGACCGTCAAGAACTGATTTGGCCACCCTGCCCCCTGCTCTATGCGTAATTGGGTTAAGATAAGGAAGAGAGAGAATGTTGACATTGAGAATTCAAAGCAATACTGTAAAATGATCCAAAGCCAGAGGATAACACCTCTTTCTTGTGAACAGGTACCGCACAGTACTGAGATGGCTCAGCCAACAAGAGGAAGAGGTCACGAAAGACGACGTCGGGAGTCGGCAAAGGCTAAATACCCGAGCACATCGAAACCCCACAAAGGAAGGAAGTCAATCGAGCACCTCATTAGTGAAGTTACCGAGGCACACCGGGAGGGAACGAAATTTGAAGGAATTCGAAATCTGCTAGAAGAATGGGAAGTAGAAATTAAGCCATTAGTCTCGGACCCTAGGAATACCAGAAGAAGAATAATCCAATACAAACAGACTTTATACCTCCACTGGCTGATGAAAAGCCTGCTGGGGAAAGCCATGGAAAAAATATCAGTGGGGATGACTCTCTCTCTCTCCGAGACATGTCAAACTACAAACAGGATTACATGTCGGATATCACGCTTGTGGAATTGGAACTAGGGACAAAATTCAAAGGCATATCCCATGCATCATTGAATTGTCTAAGATGCCTGGGAAACTATCAAGGATTCAACACCGGTGGTATCAGCATCGGAAGACTAGCAAGGATAGTTAGTTTATCTGGTTTCTTTTTGTTATTATATGTGGGTACTTTATATTATGCATGCTTATGGACAAATAGACATATAGAGTCTTGTCATGAAACAGAGACATACTTAGGTTGGTTAGAAAGACTAAAACTTTATTGTTTTTGGATGACTTATAACGACGATAGGTGGCCAATAGACTTGGTTTCCCATTGGGCAAGTTGAGGCCACCTAGCCTACCTATGTGGTGGAAATTTGTCGATTATAAATAGAAAATGAAGGGTCCTACCAAGCTTAACAAAAAAAAACATGTATATCTTTCACCTATTCCTTACTTTTGCTAGCTAAGTAGTATACCCTTGTCCTAGTCCTATATGAATGAGCATGGCTAATGGAAGCAATAATGGTGTCTAGCAAAGAGGCAAGGGAAGATATGATGACTCTTTAGAATTCTTGATCCCGCGAGTTAAGTTAATGTTGTTATCTAATGTTTGAAATTTTTCCATCTATTGGTCTCATTGAGTTGCTTAAGAGCAAGAATTGGGTTCAAAGTAAGGTTTTTTTCCATCATAATAAAATAAACAATACATTTAAAAAATAATGTAAAAAATTTACAAACTATTTAAATTTGTATAATTCATCAAATATAAAGATGACTACCATCTTACTAGTTGCAATGTTTTTTTCTTTGCAAATAAAAGAACATGTAGTGTGTTACAAATATGTGTATACTTCTAAAAGGAAAAAATAAATTATAAGATATTTGATTTCCTATTTATTAAAACAAAATATAAATGTCAAAACAAAGCATAACAAATTAAAATTTTTCTCCTTTCATTTATTAAAAGTATTATTGATCTCTTGTTTTATTTTACAAAATGTAATATGAAAGGGTTTTTTTTTTTTTTTTTTTTTCAATAATATAAGAGAAACATAACACTAGAAAGACGAAATGTGATAGAAAATATTAATATCAAGAATTGAATATGAAATAATAATAATAGACATAATTTTAATTAGGTATTTAAAATATTATAACTCTTTAATATGAAAAGTAGAAATAATTATTTTTTTTTTTATTTACCTTATATAATATGATATAAACATTATTTATATGTTTTCTAATATTTTACAAAATTTAAAATTAATAAATATGAACGTACCATATATTATTAGTAATTAATTTGAAATACTTTAGAAACCATATTATATGAGTTTTAATATTAAAAATATTGAGTAAAATAATAAATAAATATACCGTATATTTTTAGAATTAATTTTATTTTATTTATTATATAATAAGAATAGGATTAATATTTAGAAATAAATTTCAATATTTATGTCGGAATAATTGTCTAATAAAATTTTAATAGTGCTAAAATTTATATTATTTATATTATCTAAATATATTTAATTTATTTCAAATTAATAATGTAATTTTTTTAATAACATTTTTAATTTATAATATTACAATAAAATTAGATTGCATTTTAATTTAAATTAAAACTTTAAATTTAATTAATGTTAATTTTTTAATACTTTTTTTTAATTATATAATAATGTTATTAAAGGATTCCTCGGATCTGGGTGTTCACCGTATGCCACCACCTCATGCTCAAACGTGCCCTGAGTCAGGCCGCCGGAATGGCACCTGGACGGACGCTGATGAGCTTAATTGCACCCAGTTATCGATGGAAGCCATTCATTGTAACATCCCGTCGAACCCAGCACAGGTCATTTCTGGTATTAACGCCATTCAATTGCCTGCAGGCGACTTAATGTTGATCCGCGGCTCGAACTTGGAGCTCACCAACGATAAAATGGACCTCTCCGCGCCCAGTTGCAGACATTCTCTGCAACATTCCTTCCGTCAGTTCGCTCTCTCCTCCGCTCAGCCTGTGGTCGATCCCTTCGCGTTTGTTGTTTCCCAGTCTTTCATTGGCACTCAGCCGAGCTCACGCAGCAAGACTTTCGAGGAAGCCATGACTCGTAGCCGTGGCGTGCCTCGCAGAGGAAGTTCCTCGGCCTCCAGGGGTCGCGCTCGTCCATCTCCCTCTCTGCTGATCATTCCCATCTCTTCCGCCTCCCCTTCTTCGCCTCCGCCCACCCCCACCAGGCCTGCACCCAATTCTTCTTTCCAGAACTCGAGATTCACCTTCCGGAGCCGCCTCAACCAGCCCATAATTACTTTTACCACGACAATCATGGTTTCTAAAGAGGTCGATGAGCCTGTGGAACCTATCAGTTCTTCTACCCCGTCCCCTGAAGAAAGCCTCTCGCATGGAGCTGAGATTAATCCTAATCCATCAGCCACGCATATGCAGGAAGATTCGCCGAAAAGTGCTGAGGTTTTAGGCACGCCAATTGTCGAGGAAGCCGAGGTCGTGGCCTGCGGTCCGGTTCAACGCAACTTCGGCATCATGCACTTGATCACCCAGTCCGTGGAAGGCGTTCTGGAAGAAGATGAGGCTTCTCAGCCAGCTGCTCCAGATATGCCGACAGCCAGACGCCCAGACCCACAGAGCTCGGGCAAGTAAGCGTTTTTCCAGAGGGGTTATGGTTTCTGCTCAGTTTTTGTTTCTCCTCTCCTCTCTTCAGCAAGCTTCTTTCACGCTCTCGGATATGTCTAATGTATGGCTGAGGCTGACCTCAGATCCTGTTTTCTTTTTGCTGTATCACATGCTCTCATGTCTCGCTGGAATTTCATGGTGGTTAGCTTCCTCTGCTTGGCATCTCCTGCAAGCAAGAAGCTCTTTTGTAATGTTTTCCACCCCTCTGTTGCTTTGTTTAATTTCCTCTCTTACAAGCACAAAGTTTTCTCTCTGTTTTCTAGTCTCTCTGCTAAGGGCCAGGAAACTGGCCCTCTGAGGCGCAGCCCTCATTGTAAATATTTTTACTTTTTATTTTAATAGAATTAGTACTAATTCAAAAAAAAAATGTTATTAAAGGATTATATACATTTCAATGACAAGTATTATATCTATAAAAATTTCTGGGTGTCTGGTTCGCTACAGCAAATAAAAGAGGCATAAACTTATCATCTGCGACCACAGTTTGCTGCCCCAGTGTCACGCCCCCAAGCCTACGGTAGTCTTCCAACCGTGCCGGCGAGGTGCGGCACCACCCCACTTTTTCTTTTTAACAATACTCAAGTGTGCGGACTACGCCTAATTCACAACCGATACTCAACTTGTATTTCGCAACCAAGTAAAACATGCATTATCCTTTATACTTAATGAAAACCCATACTTCATTCATTATCCATCGTAATTATTAAAACAAGTATAAAGGGGGAGGGGCAACTCCCCGTAACGTGAGTTTGCCCAACCGTTTTATTAGAATATCAGTTTACAGTATACAAATGTACAAGTGTGCCTAGCAGAATCCAAGGCCAACACTTAACCAAATATACAATATAGGCAACCTGCCTTTTACAATGGTTTTATGCTCTTTTGCACGAAGAACGGCACCCCCATAAGTCACCTGTAACACTTCGACAAATCTGCACCAAAACTGCACTTCCGAACTGTCACTGCATAACCTTCGGCATAATTCCAAGTTCTAATGTGCGCACATCCCTCTTGGAGCGCTATGCATATCTCATGCGTAGCTCCACTCTAATTTGCGCACTTCACCCTTGAATCCTTGCGAAGAGAGCAAGTTTGATGATGGAATGGAGCTCAAACGCTCCACATATATATACGCTCTCATGGTGGTGAGTGTGGGGGTGGTCGCCCTTTGGCTGACCCCCAAAACTCCATAAAGGCGCCCCAAAAGCTCTCTATACGGCTTGTCGGCTTTGCCATCGGCAAGCCCCTCCTCATCGTCGTATAAGTCTCCTTGGCGTTCGTTCATTTCTCCATAAGTCGTTCGCTGTTTTCCTTTCGTCGCACGGCCGTTCGCTATAACGTCGCATTTTTCGTGTAAGGAGCGCTCGCCCATCGCATGTTTGCCCGCTCGTGCACATCCGCCGGCGCGCGCCCGCCCGGGCGCCCGCGCTCGCCCATCGCACATTTCCTAGGGCGTTACATCCTCCTCCACCTGAAATCGTTGTCGTCCTCGACAACATCCCAATTCCAAGCACCAATCCATGATGTCGACTCCCCTTACATATATTGCAAACAACCTGCAACATGTGTAGGCCTCCATCTCCACCATGTCTCATCTAAGTGACCAAATGTCACCAAGATAGTCCATACCAAAGTATGTCAACAATGTCCACGACCATCGACCACCTACTACAATCTCTCCATGCTGCTCTCCACCATGAAAGGCTGATCCTTACAACATCAAGCTACATGTCGACTGTAACAAAGTGTCCACTCCATCATGTGCATCATCTCCATCATGTGCAACTACCCATGATAAGTCAACACATATCAATTATGTGCCAACATCTCATCTCAACAATCGGAAGTCCTCTCAATCCACGACAATCAACCATCATGTCACAATCTCCACATGCTCCATCGTGGAAGGCTGGCCCCTCCATCTCAAGCTACATGATCACTGCAACATATCATGTTGTCCTCATCATGTGTCGTTCCCATGTGAACCTGCTGCCATGATACTCCAACACAATGCCAACATCTCTCTGTACACTGTTAACCCCCATGTTTGAACTAGTTGGGTAGCTAATCCAACCATCGCGCCCAAACCATGAGAATGCACATCCTTAAGCCACCATCAGTTGTTCCTCAAAGCATCCCTGTCACATCCTGAACTCGATCAAGAATCCATCCTCATAAGTAAACCATGCTCAGGTCCATGAAGTAGTCCTCATCTCATCTACAACATGTCCATGATGTTTGGTACCAATGTGCTATGTGAAATCAGCCACATCAATCCCAACATCATCCATAAGTGTGCCTCCTCCATGTGAAGAGACCAACTCCTCAAAGTCCAACTCTCGATGTGTCACATCCATGTCCATGAAGCTCCCTCCATCACATCTACAATGTGCCATCCCTCAAGTCATCCAAGTGTTCTGAGAGAACACTTCTTCATCAAGTGTCAAGTGTCCCAAGAGAGCACCTCATCACCAAGTCAAGTGCCTCAAGAGAACACCTTTCTCATGTCTCCATGTGCTGCCTATGATCAAAGATAAATCAGCTCCCATGTGTAAAGGTAGTTGAGTCTCGGCTCAACCCATACCCAAGTGTAGCCACCAAGGCATCATCATCATCATCGTGACTCCATCACCTCAAAGTGCCTCATACTGATCCTCCTCATCAAGTCACTCTTTCAAACCATGCCCACACATGGGGTTTGAAAGTGTGCATCCCATACTGCACCAAAGACTCTGCCCTCAGCTCCTCAATGCATCAGATCCTCTAAGTCCACCATATATGAAGTCTCCAAGAAGTCACAACAACCTCATGTCATCATGAGCTCCATAAGTCATCCCCAACCAACATCTCAGCAAGCATACAAGTCTCCACCCAAAGGTCTCTACAAGATGCCTCAGCTCTCCATGTAGTAAGAATGCTCCATAGGCTACTCACAACTCCATCCAAGTCCATGGCTTTGTTGCACAAGAGTGTACAACCTCTCCATAGTCTCATAGGTAATAAGTCTCCATGTCACACTAGCACATCTATCTTCTCAACATCCATGCCTGGTTACACCTTATTGGATGCCCATAAATGACATCTCCACAAGTGCACCTACAATATGTCCCTGCATAAGATTTCCATGCTCCATGTCTCCAACCTGATGTCCATGACTAAGTTGTCCATGTAGTCCAACCAGGTAGACTCATCTCAACCATCGGTCATCCTCATCCAAGCTACCATCATCGGTTTAGTGAACTCGGTCACCAACCCCATCATCAAGTCATGTCATGAGTTTCCTTCATCATAGCTCCTCCACCTAAGTGTCACCAAGACTATGAGAAGTCCACCCAAAACATCATCATCACATGAGTCTCTCCATCATAGCTCCTCCACCAAAGTGTCCATCAAGACTATCTCTTGGTCTCGGCCATCAGAAGTTCACCCAAGCATTGTCATTACGAGTCCCTTCCATCATAGCTTCTCCACCAAAGTGTCACCAAGACTATCTCTTGGTCTCGGCCATGAGAAGTCCACCCAAGTGTGTGCCCTTCAAACTGTCCATGGGTCATGCCGGGCACTTAGCCATGTGGCTAAAGCACAACCCAATCATCCACAATGATCATCAAGTTCCACATTGTCACGGGCCTTTGTACCTTCTACCACAAGGTCACAAACAACCCCAACAAGTCCTGCAAACATCAACAATCCTTGTTTCTCCATACAAGGTCTCATCATGAACATCCATGGTAAGATGCTCCCTAGCCTTGGAAAACTGGCTTTGCCCTTCCCTGCACACGGTCCATCTACCAAATGCTCAAATAAAACACATGTACTCTCAATACTCACATCATCATGAGGTTCCTTCATGAGAGTACCCTCATTCATCCATGTATGCAAACTGCACGATCCTGGTCCAACTTGATCAAACTCAAGTTCATCCTCGGTCACGGTCATATCTGCAACATCTTCAGTCATCAAGACTTCCTCTTCCTTGGTAGTACAATCTGCAACCTCATCTTGCTCCATTGTCCAACCAAGTTGAAGAAGTTCCTCTTCAACGTTCTTCTCCAAGACTGCAAGCTTCTCACGAATGCGGGGATTCTCCTTTTTCAACCGCTTCAACCTGTATAAGGTAAGCAAGAGCTTCCCTTCACATTCTTCCAAACTTGTCATGCCTTGTTCTTCGTCTTTCCCTAGTTCGTACTTTGTTCAAGCGCCCAAACCGTGTATACCTGTCCACACACAGTCCCACTTGCCCACCTGACAAGTGCCCAAATCGTATGACCAGCACGTAGTACCATCTGCACTACTCTACGACACCCGGTTCCAACCTTTACTAGCTTCACCAAGCACCCTGCAACCATGAACCGGCTCTTGTTCCACTTGTGTGAAACTAGCTTCCTTCACCTGCAAGTACTTGCCTCCACTGTCATGAGCAACCTGCTCAACCAGCTCAACCGAGCTCTGATACCAACTGTCACGCCCCCAAGCCTACGGTAGTCTTCCAACCGTGCCGGTGAGGTGCGGCACCACCCCACTTTTTCTTTTTAACAATACTCAAGTGTGCAGACTACGCCTAATTCAAAACCGATACTCAGCTTGTGTTTCGCAACCAAGTAAAACATGCATTATCCTTTATACTTAATGAAAACCCATACTTCATTCATTATCCATCGTAATTATTAAAACAGCAAGAACAACAATTGCACAAGTATAAAGGGGGAGGGGCAACTCCCCGTAACGTGAGTCTGCCCAACCGTTTTATTAGAATATCAGTTTACAATATACAAATGTACAAGTGTGCCTGGAAGAATCCAAGGCCAACACTTAACCAAATATACAAGATAGGCAACCTGCCTTTTACAATGGTTTTATGCTCTTTTGCACGAAGAACGGCACCCCCATAAGTCACCTGTAACACTTCGACAAATCTGCACCAAAACCACACTTTCAAACTGTCACTGCATAACCTTCGGCATAATTCCAAGTTCTAATGTGCGCACATCCCTCTTGGAGCGCTACGCATATCTCATGCGCAGCTCCACTCTAATCTGCGCACTTCACCCTTGAATCCTTGCGAAGAGAGCAAGTTCGATGATGGAATGGAGCTCAAACGCTCCACATATATATACGCTCTCATGGTGGTGAGTGTGGGGGTGGTCGCCCCTTGGCCGACCCCCAAAACTCCATAAACGTGCCCCGAAAGCTCTCTATACGGCTTGTCGGCTTTGCCATCGGCAAGCCCCTCCTCATCGTCGTATAAGTCTCCTTGGCATTCGTTCATTTCTCCATAAGTCGTTCGCTGTTTTCCTTTCGTCGCACAGTCGTTCGCTATAACGTTGCATTTTTCGCGTAAGGAGCGCCCGCCCGTCGCATGTTTGCCCGCTTGTGCACGTCCGCCGGCGCGCACCCGCCCGGGCGCCCACGCTCGCCCGTCGCACATTTCCTAGGGCGTTACACCCAGACATCAATAATTAATTACATAGGAGCTGGTACTTCCTTCAAGTCCACCCATACCGTCACTCAGCCCTCTCCCAGTAACCGAAATACTCAAATAATAGTCGTTGGCATCAAAATTGTGGGTATGCTATACAAACAATTTGAATGAGCTTAATGGTTAAGAGCATGTGTTTCCTCTTAAGAGGTAGCAGGTTCAAAACTAGAGGGGTAGAGTATGTATGCTTTCGTAGACTTAGCAGTGAAATCTCTGTGTGGAGATGGGTCCCTTGTCTCACAAACAAGAGGGTTTTATACACCAATTTGGTATCTCGCTTGGTTGTGACTTTAAAATGGTTATTATTATTATTATTTACTAGGTATATTTCTTCTCCTTACGTATTCAAATTTAACAATTTGAGTTTCAAAATATGTTTTTTTTCATTTTTTTCATTTTTAATTTTATTGTTTGGATTACAACAATACTAGTTTTATATTCTAATCTCTGTGTGGAGATGGGTCCCTTGTCTCACAAACAAGAGGGTTTTATACACCAATTTGGTATCTCGCTTGGTTGTGACTTTAAAATGGTTATTATTATTATTATTTACTAGGTATATTTCTTCTCCTTACGTATTCAAATTTAACAATTTGAGTTTCAAAATATGTTTTTTTTCATTTTTTTCATTTTTAATTTTATTGTTTGGATTACAACAATACTAGTTTTATATTCTAATCTCTGTGTGGAGATGGGTCCCTTGTCTCACAAACAAGAGGGTTTTATACACCAATTTGGTATCTCGCTTGGTTGTGACTTTAAAATGGTTATTATTATTATTATTTACTAGGTATATTTCTTCTCCTTACGTATTCAAATTTAACAATTTGAGTTTCAAAATATGTTTTTTTCATTTTTAATTTTATTGTTTGAATTACAACAATACTAGTTTTATATTCTACAAATATATTAAAAGGATAACCATTTGGTTCCAGTGGGAAACAATTTGCCTAAATTCGATCTAATTCGCTCAAATTCAATCTGATTTGCAGCATAACGGCTTAATCTAGCTAGTTCATTCACTAGCCTAGCATGCTTTCTTAACACCATATTTGTAGGTTAATCTAATAAATCATATTAATGGAAATCTATGAGTCAAATTAGTCATTATCTTCTGAACAGAAATAGATAGAGTATGGCATAGAATCAGTGTTGTTAAAAGCGCATTCTAAACGCGCTTTTTTCAAAAAAGCGCGCGTTTTTCCCATAGGCGATTTAAATGCGCTTTTTATGGGAAAAAAGCGCCATAAAATTTTTTTGCCACTTTTTTCGAAAAAAGCGCACTTTTTTCGAAAAAAAGCGCACTTTTTCGAAAAAAAAAGCGCACTTTTTTCTGAAAAAGGCGCAGGGGTAGCAGGCAGCGGGTTTTTAAATGAAAAACTACATTTTTCATTTGCCATTCGGACAGCAGCGCGCGCGAGGAAGAGGAGAGGAGCTGGAGGTCGTTCTTGGCGATTCGAAGTGGCTAGACTCACTATTTCAAGAGGAGATCGCCATTTTCACCGTAGAAACGGTATGTAGGTTAATTTTTTTTTGTTTTCATTGTTTCAAAACATTGTTTTTCTATGTTTTTAATTTTTTTTTGTTGAAAAACTTCATATGGGCACCATTTTTTTTTGTTTTCATT
>APFE031758800.1:0-10464 GCA_000404065.3 Pinus taeda | reverse complement strand
AGTTGATCTATTTCATCTTCAGACAAAGGAGATAATGCTTTTTGTTTTCTTTTGCTCAAACAGTAATTGTCTTCATATGACATGGCAATCAAATTATCATTTACCACTGAGTTATGAAAAGAAGATTTCTCACTTACCTGAACAAAGATCTCATCTTTTTGTCCATAAAATGACCAGATTACCTCCTCATGAAGGTTTTGGTCAATAACTTTGTCTTCTTCATTCCAGATGATCTCAACAACAGAGCTCTCCTTCATGTGATTCAGAACAACGCTGTCTTCATCATCACAACCTGAATCTAGATTTGAAATGGCGGACTTGACTTTATCACATTCTGAAATTGAAACTTGAATTTGATGCATGTTGTCTTCTTCTATGGATAGATCTGGAATAAAACATTCTCCTTCATCATCTTCAACTATACTTAGATCTTGATCCTACTGCAAATTTTCATGTGCATCTTGACAAGTATCCTCTAAGTTTTCATTATACTGCTGAAATGGATTTTCATACAGGGCCTCCATGATCTGATCATCCATGAAATTATCATCTTCATAATATTTCTCAAGGCTTTCAATAAATGTAGAAGCATGCTTGCAACAGTCATGAACTAATTTTAATGATGGGTAAGATACTTGATATCTTTCAATGAACATGGTATGAAAATCCTTTAAGCAGTGAATACAAGCAGGCGGCAAACTTTCATACCAAGATTGGGCTTCACCTTCCAGAGTGGCCAGGAATATCTTCATCAAGCAATCTTCAGGAAAATCAACTTTCAACTTGTGGGCATGCATACGAAATCTAACCAGATGTAAAGCAGCATCTTTCTTACCATCATTGTTAAACGTAGGCATATTCCTTGACCAATCTACCTTGGGCATCTTATTCGGAAAACCTGGAATGTGATCTCAGCTCATGGGAGCATATCTTCTCATGATTCGGTGAATATTTTTAGCCTTCTTATATCTGACTGTTTTTCACCATCAACCATCAGATCTGAACTTGATACACGTACTGGGGCAATTTATAAGTTAAGTGTTACAATTACAAGCTACACCAGAGATCGACTGAAGCAAAGTTTATCTACTATGCACTCGTAGAGAAATGTGCAGTTCAAAGGCTACCTGGCATGACTTCAGACTCTGTCTGTAGCTATAAATCAAATAACACTAACAAGAAAACGAGTTCTTCCCCAGTATGGTCGCCACTATGTTAGCGCTCAAATCTACCTTAGGCTGAAATAAGGTAAAACTCAAGGCTACATCAAACCACGTTCAACCTCGTAGCTAGCCCTACAAGGACAGGAGAGGGCTCTCTCCATGTCAATCTCGGAAAGAGGTAATCAATGAGGTCAAGATGACTGAATTGATGGCTAATTTTAGGCTAGGTATTAAGTACAAAGAGTTTAGAATTGATTTTTGAAGGTTTTGTTGAATTCAAGGGAAAGGCAAATTTGGGTGCGGGGATGAGGCACAACTTTTGCAGAGGTCTACTTGGGGCAAGATAGGCGATTGTTTTGATGCCTTAAAGCAACTGAGATGGGTAGATCAAACTGGTGAGGAGCTAAGGAGAGCAAGGAAGTCTCAAGGATTCTCCTTAAACTGAAGAAAACATAGAAAATTAAACAAATTTAAAGGCAGAGCATAACGAGTTCATGGATTCTACCTTAACACTTCATTTGTTTAATTACAGAAGATTAAGTAAAGCAAATTGTACACATACACAACTTACAAGTACTGAGAGAACCACACCATCAACACATAAAGCCACATGAATCCCAAATAGTGCTGCAAAACCCTGGCCTTTCCTTTGCCAAATTACAGATAAGATATGTACAATATAGTCTCAAGTTATTCCCAAGAGTCCAACCTCTCCTACTGAATGAAATTTTACATATATAGACCAAGATATCCTCATTCCCTAACCTCTAGGGATCGATCTCCTCCTTCTAGGAGCAGTTTGAACAAATTATAAACATGGAGCAAGAATCTAGATGACCAAACAACCTGCCTCTAAAAAGAAGGAAACTGATTCATTACATTAATTTCTTGTTAATTTGTTAATGAATCATCTAGAAGAAGTTAGATAAGTGCCATGTTACCTTACATACATCAAATTACATCATGTTGGGTCAAAAATTACATCAAAGAGTGAAACTGGTGAAAACTAGCCGAATTCCTGAGCTGAACGTGAAAAACTGGGCCAAAAACTGTATGCGTAGCGCCCCTGATCCCTATGCATAGTGCACATTTGAGCCTATTTTTGGGGCACTTCCCGACATCTAAATTGAGCTCATGATAGCTCATTGGAAATCCCTATATGTCTACTTTCCAACCCAAGTGGAATTTTCCAATTTGGAGCTCATTTGCTCCCTCAAAACTGAATTCTCCCAGAGGTACTTCCTGTTGTGGCAAAAGGTGGCAGCAAGGTGGTTTTCATGATGTTTTTGGACCTTTTGACCATCCAAATCTCGATGAAATGCTTTGGAAATTGCTGATCATGTGTAATTCTTCATGAAAAATCCAAAACTACAAGCCATTTGTCATTTGGACCTCCCAATCTTCAGGGTAGCGCGCTGCGCGCTACGCGTTGAACCCAAAAACTTGTTTTGCAAGCCAAAAATTTCGAAACGACAAAATTTTCTCCGAATTTGCCCAAATTCGGAGTGAAGACCCTCCATCATGTATCATGCTCAACTAACGAAGCCTCGGCCAAAACTCGAAGTGGATCGGGCCTTTTCCGTTATTTTAGTGCTTTGCTCAAACGCCTCTTAAGGATCTTCATTTTCACTTTGCAAACATGCATGCGAGCCCAATAGTGAGTTTTCATATGACGAAGCATGTCTTTGTCCCTGTTTGCCTTCGCCAACAACTTCTCCAAATGAGTGTTTACCCAGATGAGCATTGATTCTCGATCAATAGGTGTCAAATCACCAGGTCTCATTCGGGCTAATTCTCGGTCTTTCCGGATTTTCCGCAGCTCATACACTGACTCTGTGTCTGACATGGCTTTGAAAACACAATAACTGCAATAGGAGGTCTGCAATATGTATGTTATAGGTGTGGTGAAATCACATTTTCAATACATACTCAAAAAGCCAACCGAAACATCATAAGACTTATGCCATAATGGACATTCTGTTTGGTGTATTTGGGCATGAAACAGTCACAAGGACAGTTTGACAAATGGACAAGGGTATGAAGTGTTGTTGGCTCAAAGCTTTCAAATGGGCATGGAGCTATGTTTCACCAAGGAAAGGCAGAGAAATCTTCACCAATTACCCATATGTCCTTTAATACCCTTAAAAAAAAAATTGATAGGGGCCTAGGGTTTCATTCGATTTCTTACACCCAACACATCACCTCCTCTCTTCAAACACACTATAAACAATATCAAATTGATTGAATCAGTCAAAGAACACCTACTTGCAGCTTTGGAGGCGATTAGACACGATCTGGGTGCATAAATATGGTGCTGGAATGAGTGTGTACCGCACAGTTTCAATGCGTAGTGCATGGCCTGATGCGTAGCGCCTATGTATTTTTACAAAGGCCGCGCTCGCCCAATGCGTAGCGCACTGCCCAGTGCGTAGCGCACAGCTTCAATGCGTAGCGCACACCCAACTACATATTACATTTTGCAGGAGGCTTTTGGAGGCCTTCCCAGTGTCGAAATCAGGCATAGGATAGCTCGTTGGAAAGGTCTTTGAGTCTACTTTCCAAAAAAACTAAAATGTTTCAATTTGGAGTTCATTTGCCTTGTAAAAAATCAAATCTCCCAAGACTGGTCAAAATGTGCCAAATGACGCTGCCTCAAGGAAGAGTGTTGTTGCAGTCAACTTTTGAATGCCTTCCTAAACTCCAAATTGAGCTCATGGTAGCTCATTGGAAACATATTTGTGTCTATTTATCATTTTACTCATCAAAAAAGTCATTTGGACAACCATGTTAGGAGAAATCTTGATTTTCCCAAGGTCACTTCAGAGGTGCATTCAATTCTCCTGAGGCAACGATATTTTTGACATTTCTCTAAAACCATGATACCTGTGCAAAAATTGAGGAAGGTTTTTCTTATTTTGCATGTTGTGGACAAAAACTTCTCTCAATTTTCCAAAATTCATCTTTGGTTGCTCTGAAACATCTTTTGAGTGAAACTTATCCCGATGTGTGAAACAAGGGATTTTGTCGAAATGAAGCAAAATGAAGGGATAGGCCTTCTAAATCTTGGGAAATTTGGGAAGTAGGAAGGATGTTAGGAAGCAGGAAATGGAATATCAAAGATCCAGTGAGGGAAAACGTCAAAAGGCAACACACGCCTAGCCTAGAAATTGCCAAGTGTGGCAAGAACTAGGGTTTGTGCAAAAATGAGGAATTTGGGGGATCTCAGTGATGGGAAGTGTTTAATAAGGTACATGAAGGATAGGGGAAGGTGTATGAACATCTGGATACAAGTTTTTCTAATGATTTGGCCATCAAAGAGAAATTTCCTTCAAAACCCTAGGAAAGGGAAATGAACCTTACCTAGGCACAACTAAAGCGTGAACAAGGTGTAAAATGACCCAGTGGAATTTGACATGATGATGAAAACCCTCTGACTGATGATAGACTCAGCTAAATAGTGACATAGACTGACATTGGGAAACTTTGAAAGGAGTGAAATCAAACCCTAGACCTAATGCCTAATGACCAAATTTTGCTTGAAGACTCACTAAAATGACAAAATTTGACCTTGACACTCTGAGACCACTTTGTAAGAGCATATTTGATCACTGGAGGAAGGCTGGAAAGACTGACATTAACAATTGCAATCATGCATTTTCATGTATTTCTCATTTTTCATGTAGCAAGGTCCATCGAAAGTATGCAACATGGGTACTCCTTGGATGAGGAATTAAATTTTACATCCAACAAGTACTCCTGCTCAAAATTTGAGTAAAACCTTATGGAGATAAGTTGAAAATACGAGATGAAAAAGTAGTTTTATTATTTTATTATTTTTTAATCCTTTTACTTTTTTACTCCAAAAATGGTAAATCATCCCCCATGGTTGACATAATCATCTTGAATCCTATTAGTTCTTATAAAGTTTATTTTGGTTTTACATTTTTCTTAGAAGGCCCATTTTAGACCTCAAAATTCCCGTAATGGTTTCCCAGACTCGTCGACGGCCGACTGAAAACATATGAAGATCTGAATGCATGGCAAAAATAAATGTAAGCGAGACTGAATGACCATGTATGAAAATATCGAATGCAAGATTCAGAAAATGGGAAAACATGCACGTGTGTGAAATGAGTCACTGAATCAACAACCATTGGTGTGAAAATAATGTCATGCATGCAACAGTAGTGAGATGTATACAAAAATTGAAATGGTGCTTATACAAGCTAACATGCATGCAAACGATAGCAAGCGCTCATAGAAATCAAGCAGACATCATTCACACAAGCCAAAACACAAAAAGTGATAGAAATGGTGCAAAAGACATGTAAAGCGAAATTACCCAAAAATAACTGAGTTAGATGTGCCGAAGACTCCTAGATGTGTTGTGGGATGTCAGAGCTCCAAGATCGATGTGAAGAATGAGCTCTGTAGTGTCGAATAAATAAATGTGAGGCTCATGACGTGCATGCCACAAATCTTTGAAAAAACGACACTTGGAGGGAAGTTTCTAAAACGATCTTTGCATGTAACCTCCAGCTACTAAAAATAGATCCCTAAAATCTAGGGATGCTTTTTGCATGTTGCTTTTTGCTATTTTGGGAAGAGCAGCCCATGCATTCAAATCAACTTTGCTGGGTCCCAGAGGGAACCGGTCAACCTGAAGGCACATGCAACAGCCTACAAGACTGGGAGAGGGATTTGTGCAGTTTTTGGGCTAGTTGTCCCTAAGGGATTGCGCAATTTCTGGGTAGTAGGTGACTGCTTCCCAAAATTGTGTAATTTTTGGGTTGAGCTATAGTTCTAGGCCAGAATACGTAGTTTTCTCTAGGAACCTTGTTTGGCTGTTCTGCGCAATTTTGGAGCTCAATAGGCTGCCCAACGAATTTGCACAATTTTCGGAGGGAATGTTGGTTCCCCTCTAGAATTGTGCAATTTTATGAGGGAGATGCTCAGCCAGCAAATAACTTAAGTCCAGAATGGTTGCGTGTGAAGGGAGTAAAGCAAACTGACATGCACAAGCTGGAAAGCCACTGAAAAACAAATGAAGCCTATGTACTTGATGGAGCAAAACATGCTTCTAAGGATGGTTGGCAAGGAGGCTCCAAAACAAAGCTAAGGAAAAATTTTGGAGGGTGGTTGTAGCCATTACAACAGTTCATTTATGGGGTTATCAAGTTACTATGGGAGGTTCATCAGTGAATTCTCTCACATTACATATCCTATTATGTCATTGCAGAGGAAAGGTAAGAAATTTGAATGAACAGAGGATTGTGCAGCTAGTTTTGAGAAATTGAAGTAGTTGTTGACAATTGCTCCAGTGTTAAAGATTACAGATTCGTACAAATAATTTGTCGTATGCATAGATGCTTGCAAGAGAGGACTTGGTGGAGTCCTTATGCAGAAAGGATAGGTAGTATGTTATGAGTCACAGAAACCGAATGAGCACGAGTAGAATTATCTGACACATGATCTTGAGCTGGCAGCGATCATCCATGCGTTGAAGCTGTGGAGGCACTATCTTCTTGGCAGGAGGTTTTTATTGATGAGTGACCACAACGGGTTGAGATACTTGTTTGATTAGCCAAACTTGAATGCCAGGCAAGCTATATGGTTGGCCATGATCAATGAGTCTTACTTTGAGATCAGGTACATCAAGGGAAAAGAGAACAGGGTTGCAAATGCTCTTAGCATGAAGATATAGGTAAATCATATAGTAGCTATGAGTTCTTATGGGATAGACTTACAACATCAGATCTTACAGGAAAGACAACATGATGACAAGTACATGGAGCTTATGCACAGGTTAGAGCAAGGTACAAGTGGTTAGAATGTGGAATATCATCTTACAGCAGATGGCTTGATCAGATTTAGGGACGGGATATATGTACCAGACAATAGTGAGCTTAAGAAGACTATCTTGAGAGAGTTTCATGTGAAACCGTATTCAGTTCACCCAGGGTATCAGAAGAAATTAACAGTGGTGAAGAAGTTTTATTATTGGCCGAATTTGAAGAGAGAAGTGCTTAGTTTGTGGCTGGATGCTTGGACTGGCAGCAGGTAAAGTCAAAGTGTAAGCATTCCTGTGGACTGATATAGCCGATTGTGATTCCATAGTGGAAATGGGAGGTCATTTCCATGGATTTCATCACATATTTGTCGAGGACATTTAGACAACATTATTCCATCATGGTTGTGGTGGAGAGGTTGACAAAGGTAGCGCACTTAATTCTAGTGAAGTCTACTTATTCAGCTAGTGATGTAGCACAAGAATTCATTAGAGTTGTGGCCAGATTGCATGGTGTTCTCAACAATATTGTGATAGACATGGATGATAAGTTCACTTCCAAGTTTTGGAAGGAGTTGTTTGTAGGACTGGGGAGAGAGTTGACCTTTATTACAACTTATCATTCACAGACATATGGACAAATAGAGAGGGTCAACAAGATATTGGAGGAAATCTTGAGGATGTATGTGATGCATCAACAACGGAAGTGGGAAGAGTATCTTCCACTAGTTGATTTCACTTACAACAATATGTATCAAGAATCTTTGAGGAAGAGTCTGTTTGAGGCATTGTATGGCCGAAGTTATAACAGTCCCATCAGTTTGAGTGATCCAGTTAACAGGGTGTTGATTGGACTGGATATGTTGGCAAAGATGGAATAGGAAATGCAGGTAATGAATAAGAATCTAAAGGCAACACAAGATAGGAAGAAACACTATGAATATCAGAATAGGTTCTTTAAGGATTTCAGGTTGGGGAATTGGTGTATTTGTGCATCAAGCCGAAGAATAGATCCTTGTGGATTAGATAATGTTCCAAGATGGCAACTCGGTTTTGTGGACCTTTCAAGATTCTTGAAAGGATTGGACGAGTAGCCTATCGACTTACACTGCCTTCGACAATTAAAGTCCATGATGTTTGCCAATTTTCATTTCTTAAGAAGTATGTTAAATATGTTGATCATGTGATTGACTGGTCTTTATTGCAGGTGGGCCCAGATGTAGAATTCCAGCCAAAACCATAGTGTATATTATAGAGGAAGATGCTCACTCTCCTGAACTGATCAATCAAGCAAGTTAAAGTGCAATGGAAGCATTTTGGGCCCGATGAAGCTACATTGGAGATAGTGGATCAGATACAGGCTATGTATCCTTCCTTATTCATTGGTTAAGCGAATGTTTTTTGTATATGTTTTGGTGTGATGTTTTGGTTTATGTACATATGTATATGGATGTAAATATCGCCATGAGTTGTGTTATAAAGCTCCAATAAGCAGTATGGGTGTCATGTCATTATGGTTGTCATATTGTTATGTTGTCATGTTGGTTTGCTTTCTAGCAGGATGATCATTGTAAATACTGCATAGAGTTAAGTTATAAAGCTCCACGAGCAGTATGTTTTTCTTACAATAGTCTTGTTGGTTGTAGGTTTCATTGAACATTGAGGACGGTGTTCCCCCAAGGGGGAGGTTTCTGTAACAACCTTGGTGAAAATTCCATGTAATAAAAGTTAATAAGGCAGAATAATAACCATGGTTATGGGACATGTTTTCCAAGTTGAATGTTGGGAAAGACATCCTAGTGTGGGTGCTCATTTGGTTTATTATGGCTAAGGAAATTGGCAAAGGCATGTGGCATTAATTGGAATTTTATTTACGAAAATAATGGAAATTAGGAGAAAATGAAGGTGAAAGGTCACAGGTTTCATGTGAGGATGAAAATGAATAAAATAGAGGCCTCATTAATAAAAAGGCTTCTGATGATCAGCTGGTACCCTTTGTAAGTTTATTTTTGGAGCTCTCTCTTTATTATCTCTCTCTTTCTCTCATTCTTGGACACTTATAGTTTTCTTGGAGCACTTTAGCGTTGGATCAAGAAAATCAAAATTTTAGCATGCATGGTGTTCTTGGTTCTCTTGTTGTCATTGGCATGGTTTTTGCCAAGTGTTACAGTGTTTTTCAGCCTAGCCTTGCCATTTCCATATAGCCTTGGTGTGATGGGGTTCTCATGTTTTGATTGAGATGGATTCGAAACTAAGTCAGGTGGATCTCTGAAAGGAAGAACACATGGCCTAGTGATCCCTGAATCAGACTATGGATTGCCGTAAAGCCTTGGCCTAGTAACCCCTGAAATAGATTGAGGGTTGTGATAAAGCCAGATTTTGTGTTGCCTCAGTGGGCCTAGGAATCCTTAACCAGTGAATGGCAGGATATACAATAAATCTTAGAGGTGGGTTCCCTTGATCAGTCCTAGGAATCATTGGCCAATGACTGGGAAGATAGACGGTAAAGTCTAGAGGATGGTGTCTTGATTATGGCCTAGTGAACCCTGAATTAGACTATGGATTGCAGTAAATCCTAAAGACTAGTAGACAGTAAAATTCCTCACGGTGTAGGTGGATAAATCCAGTGGTATCCATGCTTATTTAGATTTTTTTTGTTATGTGTCCCACATTCATGCTTGGAATATGGCTCAGGGGCGATTGGCTGGAAGAAATATTTGGTTTAGTTAATCTATGGTTGGGTGGTTCGTGGAATTCCCAAACCCGATTGGATTTTTCAATCATTAATAAGAATTCCTTCTCCTTGGTATTTCATGTTTAAGTGTATTGGTTTATATGTGGATTCTACAGTTGTTCTATCCTTATTATTTATGTTGTTTATATGTTGGTTATGAGTATGTTTTATGACAGTGATAATTGGTGGCTCTCATCATGTTTTGATTTGTAAATGAATAAACAATAAATATATGACCTAATAGATGATAATGTAGCTAATGTGATAAGGCATAAATGCTTCTTAGCGATTTTCAAACAAGTATGAGACCCTTATGCTCATATTTGTTGTTATGACCTGTAGAATGCATATTTATGACATGTTTGACGAAATGTCTGTCATGGCTATTAGGGGTCCAAAAAATTCTTTGTTCAAGTATTTGCATTTGTATTAGTGTTTCAATGTTACTTTTCAATTATGGAAGTTTCATGAAGTTTTGGGCAGTGGTCTTAGACATGGCCCTGAAAAAGTGGCATAGAATCCAGGGTCGCTACCTCTGAACTAGCTAAAAAAGATCCCAACCGCTTGTATGCCCTTGTTGTGCGAGAAACTAGAGGGCCCCAGTCGCATGCATGTCCATTTTGTTAGCACTTGAAATTTCACCTAGGCTGAGATAAACAAATCTCAAGGCTACATCAAACCATCCAGCCTCGTAGCTAGCCCTACGAGGCAGGAGAAGGCTCTCTCCGGTCAAACTCGGTGGATTTTTCAATAGGATGAGTTGACCAATTAGAAACACT
>APFE031758797.1:0-10792 GCA_000404065.3 Pinus taeda | reverse complement strand
GACTACGCCTAAATTCACTTTCTCCTACTTAGTTTGTGATTCTCAACCAAGTATTATTATGTTATGTGCCTTTATACCAATGAACACCCATACACATTCATTATCCACAACATTATATATAAGAGAAATGCAATAGTATAAAGGGAGGGGCAACTCCCTGCAATATGAGTCGGCCCAAAAATATATTATACAATCTTTCATTTTTACAATGCACAAGTTAAATCTTGGAAAACCCCAAATTTACACTTAGCCAAATATACAACATCGGAAAACTCGGTTGCCCAGCTCGTCGTAATCTCCGCACGGTCGCCGCACAACTCACCAACCCTTCATTCACCTCGTCGCACTGTCGTGTCGTTTGCCCAACTCGGGCGCGCCTCCAAGTCGCCACACACGAGCGCCTCCAACCAAGACCCACCTTCGTTCACAATCTCAACACTTCACCGTTTCATCGTGCATGATGCGCCCTCACCCGCCTGCTCGTCCGCACGCCCACCGTTCACCTGTTCAACTTTGCCCAAGTCGCCGCACGACTTCACCCGGGTCGCCACACGACTTCACCCAGTTCGCCCGAACGACCTCACCCGGGTCGCCACACGACCTCGCCTGGGTCACCCGAACGACCTCACTCGGGTCACCACACGACCTCGCCCAGGTCGCGCGAACGACATCCCGAATGACCTGCCTGAACGACCTCCCGAACGACCTGCCCGAACGACCTGCCTGAACGACCTACCTGAACGACTGTCTGAATGACCTGCCTGAACAACCTACCCGAACGACTTTCTGAACGACCAACCTGAATGACTTGCCCGAACAACTGTCCGAATGACCTGCCTGAATGACTTTCTTGAATGACTTTTCTGAACGACTTTCCTGAACGACTTTTCCGAACGACTGCCCGAATGAGTTTTCTGAACGACTTTCCGAACGAGTCTCCCAAACGACTTTCCTGAACAACTGTCTAAACGAGTTTCCCAAATGACCGTCCGAACGATTTTCCCGAACGACTGTCCGAATGACTTTTCTAAACGAGTTCTCACACGAGTTCTACCCATCGTGCGGGCTCATCCACGCACTTTAGAACTCCGTGTTCGAACTTGTTGATCAATTTCTTGATGGTCGTTTGCCTCCAAACGCCCTCCAATATATACGGGCGGGTGGCAGGTTGTGTCACCCAGCCGACCCAAACCAACCGCCTGGCTGACTCATTCATAATGTGTTGTCTCGCCCCGGAGGATGGTCGGCTCACCCAAGGTTCATTTCGTTTCATGTTTCGCATGCACTTCGCATGGTGGAGTCGCCCTACCAGTTGAACGAACCGCAGGTCCTGCCATAGGGCATCGAGGTGGCAAGCACCCGTGATCACTTACCAACAAGGATAAAAGCAAAAAACCGAAGTCGAGGAGGTGTTTAACCGACGAGCATACTGGGTGCGTTTAACCAAACGGAGTTGAGGGGTTCGCACCCGTGTTGTAATTGTGTGACAAGCGTGAGGCATAGCAGCGGGTGCCGACCAGACTTGTGGAGCATGCACATTGTAGCAGCAAGGGCGAGGCGAGCAGACGTAGGAAAAGAGTGACCAACGACGAAGATGGTATGCGAACTTAAGACGCAACAAAGATGCGCCCGCCCGATTGTAGGCAATTCCGCCCAAGGGGCTCGCCCACCGGCAGGCGCACCCACTACAGAACGTGTCGGCTCAACTAAGTATGATGAGTCGACTCAACCACCAAAGAACCTATCAGTTCGGCTAATTGGATGAGGGTGGGTGTGTATCTATTGAAGTTAGTAGTTGACCAAGGAGTATTAAGCCTTTTGACGAAGGAATTTTGCTTAAGTGTAGAACGAAAGGAAAAAGGTGAAGGGTGAAGGCGTGCATAGTAGTTCAGAGTGTCATAGGGCATCGTAGGGCATCTAACGGCGGATGCGTGGAACAAGTAGTGACTTGATCCATGCACCTGCGTAGGGCAGGAATAGCAGGCATATTTCGAAACGTTCAGTTTATGCAGTTCAATTGCACAGAAATTTGGGATTCTTGGGAATGGGGCAGAGGTTGCACCTCTTGCAGGCAGTGTGCGCAGAGGTGGCACAACTTGACCGAGTATAATTACACAACCAAGAAGGCAATGCAAACATAACAACACAACTTGGGCAGACTTATGTGAACGAATTGATGCTGCAACTAAGAAACTGGCACATTGTAAACTTATAAAAGGCGTGTATTATATTTTGTTGAAGTATAGTAAGAGTTGGGGAAGATTTGTTTTGGGAAGTTTCCCCCTCCCTTCATAAACTCATGTGTACATTGTTTATTGATTTTTATTGTATATTTCATGTTTTATGAATTAAATTATAACGAACATAAGTGAACTTGGATGATTGATAATTTCATTGCATAATTGAAGAAACACTTGAAAATAATATAAGTGTTGGTAGTAAGCATACTCTAAACACTCTAGAAGTGGTGAAAAAATAAATGATTTGGTTTCGCACTATACCCACAGTGGACTTAGAGTCACCACATCGTGAGGCCATGAGAGGAACTGCAAAAGCTACCCATTCATAAATATCCATGGTCTGCATGATCTAGGCAGGCACATGGCTCAGGCCACTGCCTACTACACATGGCTACCCTGCCTCACTCTAGGACGCCTACGACACTCTAAACTATTATGCACACCTTCACCATGAACTTCATTCACCCTTTTCCCTTTGCCTTTTTCTATGCACTTATCCGAATTTCCGTGGTCAAATGGTTTTATGTTCATTGGTTGACTACCCAACTCCAATATTTACACATCCATCCTCATCCATTCATAAATATGCATGGTCTACATGATCTAGGCAGGCACATGGCTCAGGCCACTGCCTACTGCACATGGCTACCCTGCCTCACTATGGGACACCTACAACACCCTAAACTATTATGTACACCTTCACCATGAACTTCATTCACCCTTTTCCCTTTGCCTTTTTCGATGCACTTATCCGAATTTCCTTGGTGGAATGGTTTTATGTTCATTGGTTGACTACCCAACTCCAATATTTACACGTCCACCCTCATCCAATTAGCGAACCAATATATTTATGAGTTCAATTACAGGTCAATGTGCTGGGTACAACAATGTAAGGTAACTAGTGTATGGTTATATTTATTTATACACTGACAATTATGTGTTTATGGTTGTGTGATGCACGAATTGCATGGGAAAAGAGACTACCATGAAATATTGAAGAAGGCTAAGGTTGAGTTTCCCTTGGAGGCATTGGTAACCCATGGGGTTAAGTCATGGTGTTTATTGGGAGTTTTGTGCCTTCAATATTTTGTTGTTTGTTTGAGCTTGATTTATGGGTTTTGATTGTGTTTGGTGCAAGGCCTTGCCACTTTGTTTGAGTTGTAATGTCACTATTGGTGTTTCAGGTTTTTCTTCTTGTTTGTTTCTTGTTCTTACCTTTATGTTTTGAGGGTCTTGGGAATTGGTTTGGAAGAAGGAATTTAATGGAGCTCGGGAAGAAATGAATGAGAACCAACAGGCGATGTAAGGCCTAGATGAAGCTCGGTGCATGTAAAAGGGTCTTTGAAGTCAAGAGTATGAAAATTAGTGGGATTGGTTGGGTCCATTAATGTGAATGGATGGTGGTAGGACACTCATGAGAAAAGTAAGCAAGAAAGGTAAAGTAAATGGATTTGATACATCAGATGCCTTGGCTAAGATGGGAATTGATGTTCTCAATGTTGTGCATGTTGTGCATGGATAAAGGGAGTTCTCTTAACCTTTTATGTTATTTGGTAATTATGTTGTGATGATGATTATTATGATGCCTATATATGTATACATGTATCTGTGTATTTAATTGTCTAATAGGGTCCTCAGATATCATGATTGTTTTATGATAATGTTTATATATATGTATGTATCAATGTATCTATGTAATTGTTTGATAGGGTTGTCATGGATCATTCCTCTGGAGGAATGATTGCTTATGCAGGTGAATGACATGAAAGAGGTTGGTGGTCTTATGGGGAATCAAGTGGGAAGAGTAGCCTCAACAAATTTATGAGGTCAATATCATGTGATTATGATTTGGTATTATGTTCTTGTACTATGCCCATGTTTATGTTATGGACATGTAATGTTGAAGGATACATCAACGAAATGAAACAAATTTGATGGGCTTGTCAAGACAAACATGGAAAAGACAAAAGAAGCAAGGTTGCCTGGTAGAGGCAATGTGGTTTCTAGATGTTTAATACTACTATTGTGTATTTTTTGTACATGATAAACCTATGGTGTTGTGTGTATGTTGCATATATAGTGTTGTGTTCTTGTTGGATATGTGGTACTATGTACATATAGTGTTGCGTGCATGTTACATATATGGTAATGTGTATGTATAGTGTTATGTATGTGTTGTATATGAAGTTATATGTATATATGGTGATACGCACATGTTTTATATGTAGTTATATGTACAGTTGATGTTGCATATTTGTTGTATATGCAATGTTGTGTATATATGGTCTCGTGGGCATGTTGTATATGTGGTGCTATGTACATATAGTTTCATGTGCATGTTGTACATGTGGTATTGTGTGCATGTGGTGTTGTGTAAATGTTGTATATGTGGCATTGTGTACATGTGGTGTTGTGTACATGTGGTGCAAGTTGTGTTGTGTACATTGGGTGTTGTGTACACATTGTGCAAGAGGTATTGTGTACATGTTGTGCAAGTGGTGTTGTGTGCAAGTGGTATTATGTACATGTTGTACATGTTGTGTTGCATACGTTTGATATGGTGTTACGTGTATTGTGTAGTCGTTGTATCACCGCATGTGTATTATTGATACTGTATGGTGTGTACATATATGTATTATGTTGTACACTAGGTGTAGGTGTATGTGTCGTGTTATACAATATTTGTAAGTGTATATGTTTTGTTGTACACTAGGTGTTGGTGCAGGTGTTGTGTTGTACATTGTGTTAATGTATATATTGTACAATGAGATGAGACAATCAAGTATGGGACTCTCTCAGCCCATATTGTTTCTATTGAGTATTGAGGAATTTTAGTCTTCGGATACCCTTGTTTCTATTGAGGGTTGATGTTATTTAGTCCTTGGGCACCCTAGTTGTTTCTATTAAGGGTTGAGATTATTAAAATTAAAATTTTTAATTATTAAAAGATACCGTTATAACTAACTTTTAACCTAAACTCCTTCTAAAATTATTTCATATATTAAGGTTGGGTCACGATGATAACTACCTTCCTTGAAATTATCAGGATGACTTTTTGACTCGGGCCTGAGGTCAAAATTAGTCAGTGGCCAAGATATCTAGTGGAGGCTCTGGTCTAACTATTTAACATGCAAGGTTAGATCTGTTTCTTCAACTCATCCCGACGATGAGCCACACTGGTTGGTTCGAAAAGCATCGATGAAGATCTTTCTTTATGTGATTTATGCCGAAACTCTTCTTATAATCATTTAGTCTGTAGATTCCCTTATTGTTGATATTGAGGGTTTAGACGATTTAGTCACAGGATAGACGTGTTTCTTATATTGAGGGTTGAGGTGGTTTGGTCTCTGAATTCCCTTGTTTCTTAAAAATAAGAGAAAGCACTCGGTGTTTGTAGAGTTTGGAAATTGATTCAATGTGTATACGAAAAGGATAAATAACAAAGGCAGAATGAAAGAATCACTGAAAGATAAGTATCACTATTTTATTTCAGATTTTAATAATGCATGTGATCTATCACTCTGATTTATGATGGTTACATGTGATACATGATTTTGATTATCATGGTTGTTTTTTGAGCTAATCAACTGTGACATCTTTATACATGATGATTTGATCAAAAAGCTAGTTTGACTTATTTTGACAGGGAGTAAACATAATTTCAAGTGTACCTTTTTGACAAGCCACCAATGAGGTATGACTTGAATTTATTTCAATTCCTTTTTAGTCTAATGTAAATTATGTGCTTGGTGCATAAAAGTGTGGAAATGACCAGGTTGGGTGTTTAAAACCTGCTACAATGATTAGTAGTAGTGGAAAAAGGAATTGGAATAAGAAACATTATGTTGGTAAAGAATTCAAGAGCACGGCCATTGTGGGACACTGGTACCCAATAGTTTCCATTGAACATGCTATGACCGATATGATGGTTTGAGGTAGGGATATGCCTTAATTTTGAGGAAAGGATATGCCTTGGTTTTTGTACCTTACAATGTGATGAAACCTTGTCAAGGGATGGATTGCATGAGATAAGGGATGCTAGGGAACTTGGAAGGTGAGTGACTACATGAGAGGGGGTGCCTGGATTTCCCGAGGGACTGTAACAGAGAAGGGAAGGTTGGGGAATGTATTTTTTTTGTCATTAGAATTTCCAGATGGAACTAGATGCACATTGGGAGTGTTCCCTACAAAAATGAGCCGGTAACTATTCACTGAGAGGACAAGTGGAACTGGATTGTACCGTTGGAAATGGGATGCAGCTTTGACTTTGGTAGTGGATTTTGGACTTCCTGAGAAGGAGGTGAATCTTGTTATTGCTTTTGGGGTGGATGTGTGGGCCTCTAGATTTTTTTGTTGCTGATACATGCACCATATCCTTTTATTTGTTGGTTGAAAAAATGGGCATATGTATATATGTGTATATTATTGTATTGAGATAGATTTATAAAGCTCCATAGACAATATGATTAATTGTTGGTTGAAGGAAATGCCTAAGTATATGTGGTTTTTATTATAAATATTCTAATGAGATATGTTATAAAGCTCCAATAAACGATATGGTTGTCATGTTGTCATGTTTATCATGATGGTTTTTCTTCTGAGCAGGTTGTTCATTATAAATATTGCAATGAGTTGGTAATAAAGCTCCATGGATAGTATATTTCATGGTTTTCATGGGTAGTTTTGGTGTTTCAAGTTTTTATTCTTGTTTGAGGGTCTTGCGAATTTTTTGGGAAGGAGGAATTTAATGGAGATCAAGAATAACTTAATGATAATCAGCACGTGATGTAAGGCCCATATGAAGTTTGATGCATGTATAAGGGAAGTTGAAGGCAATAGTATGAGAGCTAGTTGGATTGGTTGGGTCCATTGACGTAAATGGACTGTGGTAGGACAATCAGGAGAAAGGTAATTAGGAAAGAAAAATTTAATGGATTTGATGCGTGAGATGCCTTGGTTAAGTTGGGATTTTTTGTTCTCAATTTGTTCATCTTTTGCATGGATAAAGGGAGTTCTCTTAACCTTGACCTTATTCTATTTGGTGATTATGTTTTGATCATGATTATGTTGATGTCTATATATTTATACATGTATGTTTGTATGTCATTATCTAATAGGGTCATAAGAAAGCATGATTGTTTTAAGATAATGTTTATATATATGTATGTATATATGTATCTATGTCATTGTCTGATAGGGTTGTCAGGGACTATTCTTTTGGAGGAATGATTTATTATGCCGGTGAATGACATGAAAGAGGTTCGTAGTCTTATGGCGAATCAAGTGGGAAGAGTAGCCTTGACAAATTTATGAGGCCAGTATCGTGTGGTTATGATTTGGTATTATGTGCTTGTACTATGCCTATGTTTATGTTATGGACATGTAACACTCAAGGATGCATCAGCAGAATGGAAGAAGTTTCATTTGTGGCATGCTAGGAAGATCAT
Organism: Pinus taeda; assembly: GCA_000404065.3. NCBI lineage: Eukaryota > Viridiplantae > Streptophyta > Pinopsida > Pinales > Pinaceae > Pinus > Pinus taeda. The sequence continues at coordinate 3,105 of APFE031758797.1, read as the reverse complement.
GGCCAAGACACCAAAAATAAGGTTGCCTGGTAGAGATAGTGTGGTTTTTGGATGTGCAATACTACTATTTTGTATCTATTATACATGATGTACCTATGGTGTTGTGCACATGTTGCATGTATAGTGTTGTGTTCTCGTTGTATATGCGTTACTGTGTACTTATAGTGTTATGCGCATGTTACATATATGGTAATATGTACATATAGTGTTATGTATGTGTTGTAGAGGCGGTGCTATGTGCATATGGTGCTATGTACATGTTGTGCTATGTATATGTTTTATATGTTGTTCTATGTACGTTTGGTGTTGTATACATGTTGTATATGCAGTGTTGTGTACATATGGTGTCATGGGCATGTTGGATATGCAGTGTTATGTACGTATGGTGTTGTGTGCATGATGTACATGTGGTATTGTGTGCATGTGGTGTTGTATACATTTTGTACATGTGGTGTTGTATACATGTGGTGCAGGTGGTGTTGGAAGTGGCGTTGTGTACATGTGGTACTGTGTACACATTATACATTATGTGTTGTGTATGTTTGGTATGGTGGTATGGCTATTGTATAGTAATTGTATCGCGACATGTGTATTTATGGTATTTTATGGTATGTACATATATGTATTTTGTTATACACCTAGTGTAGGTGTATGTGTTATGTTGTACGTCGGGTGTTGGTGTATGTGTTGTGTTGTACATTGTGTACATGTATGTGTTGTACAATGTGATAAGACAAATATGTATGGGACTCTCTCGGCTCTTATTGTTTCTATTGAGGGTTGAGGAAGTTTACTCTTAGGATATTCTTATTACTACTGAGGGTTGAGGCAGTTTAGTCTTTGGATGCCCTTATTGTTGATATTGAAGGTTAAGGTGATTTAGTCTTGGGATACCCTTGTTGTTGATAGTTAGGGTTGAGGAGGTTTAATCTCTAGATTCCCTTGTTTCTTAAGTAGAAGAGAAGGCATCGGGTGCTTTCCACGTTTAACAATCGATTCAGTGTGTGTAAGGAAAGGATAAAGAAAAAAGGCATAAGAAAACAATTATTAAAAGATAAGTATCAATATTTTATTTCCGTTTTTAACAATGCATGTGATCTATGACTCTAATTTATGATGGTTACATGTGATAAATGATTCTATTTATGATGGTTATTTCTGGAGCTAACTAGATGTGACATGTTTATACATGATGATTTGATCAAAGAGCTAGTTTGACTTGTTTTTATAGGAACTAAACATAATTTCAAGTGTACCTTATTGAAGGGCCACCAATGAGGTACAATTTGAATTTATTTCAATTCCTTTTTGGTCTAATGGAAATTATGTGCTTGGTGTAGGAAAGCATGGAAATGCCCTGGTTGGGTGTTTGAAAATAACTACAAGGATTAGCAGGAGTGGAGAAAGGAATTGGAGCAAGCAACATTATGTTGGTAAATAATTCAAGAGAAAGGTCATTGTGGGGCACTGGTACCCAATAGTGTCCATTGAGTTTGCTATCACCAATATGCTAGTTTGAGGCAAGGATATGCCTTGGTTTTGAGGTAGGGATATGCCTTTGTTTTCGGACCTTCCAATGTGAGGAAACCTTGTGAAGGGGTGGATTACCTGGGATAGGGGATGTTAGGGTAATTAGAAGGTAAGTGATTGCATGAAAGGGGGTGACCAGACTTCTCGAGTGAATTGTGGAGTAGAGAAGGGAACGTCAGGGAATGGTTTTGCTTTGGTCATTACCATTGCTAGATGGAATTAGATGCACATTGGAAATGTTCCCTAGAAAAATGGGTCGGTAATTGTTCACTGAGAAGACAAGCGGTGTAGGACTATAGTGTTGGACATTGGATGTATCTTTGACTTTGGAAGTTGATTTTGGAATTCCTCAGAAGGAGGTGAATCCTGTTATTACGTTGATGGTGGAGGTGTGAGGCTCTACATTCATTTGTTGCTAATACATGCATCATATCCTTTTATTTGTTGGTTGAGAAAATAAGCATATGTATTTATGTGTATATTCTTGTAAATATTGTATCGAGGTGGATTTATAAATCATCATAAAGAGTATGATTATTTGTTGGTGGAATAAAATGTGCATAAATATATGTAGCTGTTATTGTAAATACCACAATGAGATATGTTATAAAGCTCCAATAAGTGCTATGTTTTTCATGTTGTCATGTTTATCATGATGGTTTTACTTTTGAGCAGGTTGTTCATTGTAAATATTGCGATGAGTTGGCTTATAAAGCTCCATGGGTAGTATGTTTTGGTTTTCAGTGGTTTTATTGGTTGTAGGTGTCATAGAACACTGAGGATGATGTTCCCCTAAGGGGGAGGGGTCTCTAACAACCCTAGATTTAAATTTTATGTAATAAAAGTTAATAAAGGAAAAAGAAGACCAATGTCATGGGACACGTATTCCAAACTAGATGTTGGGAAAAATATCCTAGTGGGCATCACCTGTTGTGTTTATGGCTAACAAAAATTGGCAAAGCAATTGGAAAAGGTAAAGAGGCACTAATTGGAATATTTTTTTATGAAAATAAAGGAAATAAAGCTCACAGGTTGCATGTGTTATAAACATTTTTGGGCACTGCAACCCCAATCATAAATGTCCATAAACTGAGGGCTCCTAAGTCACTAAAAGTTTTGCTTCACTACCTAAAGGAACAAGGTCAACTAATTACATCATCTCCCAGAAGTTCTCCACTAAAAACTGCTAAGAAATGGTCAAAACTAGACCATACTGAATACCCAGTGCAGAGGGTGCGATGCATACTGAATGGTCCCTCTATAGGGTGCGATGGGCGAGAATGGACAAATGGCAGAGACATTTTGTGAGGTGGAAGATCATGGAATCTTCCAGAAACTTCCCCTCTGACACTTGCCTCTCTGTTTTCAACCAGGGATGAGTAAGAGATCATCAGTCTCTAAGTGGAATCAAGAACTATCAAAGAGAATACAATAATCAAAACCATAGAAGATGACTCACCCCCCTACAATCATCTATATATGGATCCCTCATCACACAGATCTAGAGGCTAGAATCTTGTATCTTGTAGAGAAGTGTTGTTGGTTTTCTGGTGAAACTTCATAGTGTTGGGTGAT
>APFE031758786.1:0-22589 GCA_000404065.3 Pinus taeda | reverse complement strand
AGAAAAGTCGAATATTATTAGCTCTTAATAATATTTGGACTATAAACATTATCTTATCCTCTTGCAGCACTTCAGTTCGAGCTACGGATGTGGCACATGCAACTGCCAGAAGGAAATACGCTTTTCCTATGGGTTAGTTGAGCTATTGCAGATGGACTTCAGTTAGAACTCAAGTGATTGAGTTTGGTGGAGTTGATTGAGGAGTTGATGGAGTTGTGTTCAGTTTGACTTAGTTGAACTAGTTGTATTTAGTCTAACTACCAAATACACTAGTGATGAGTGGTGTGAATTAATTATTAATTAATTCACTAATTATTAACTCATAAATCAACTAAAGAATACATCAGTTAACTCAGTTCATGGACAGTTTAGTGGAGACAAGTGTTAGAGGTGGGTGAAAGGGTGAGACTACTATCAGTTGTGACTATAGTTGTGCATGAGATTTGCACAATCATTGATTGAGATTTCCAATGAGGATTGCAAAGTACAAGCCAAGGGAATTCAAACTTGAATTTGATCTATTCTCAACTTGGATTGTACATTAGAGGCAAGCAAACAGTGGAGGAGATTTGAACCCGTGGCTTGTTCAGATCTGAGCTAGTTTGTGTGTAGCATGTGGAGATAGTACTGAGTAGTTGTGAGGAGTATTGTACTATGTATTGTTACATGTTCTCTATCATTATAATATACAAATAGTTGGGGGTTTTCATCTGTATGCTTTCCCCATTACATACTGTGTTGATATGTGTGATTGATGTTTCAATGTGTGCATGCGATTGTTTTTTTAATTCCACAAATTGATGATCAATGGTAGAGTAGGTTATGTATTATGCATGCATTCTGTAAATAGTGTATAATCAGGATAATCTCTATGAATAAGTGTTATATTATTCAAATTTCTACAGAATTTTCACACTTTACCATGCCAAGGTGAATCTATGGTACACCACAGGCACACTCATCACTTAGTAGCACAACAACTCGACACGAACAACACAACTAGCATGTGCATACCAACAGTGTCATGTTGAGTTGTGTCATGAGTCACCTCGACCACATCACTATTTTGGGTCATAACTGTGTAATCAATGTAATGTAACGTGGAAGTCTAAGAGACCAATGGATCAAGTCAAAGAGTCATGTAAGTCGAACGGTCATGAGGGAAGTCGAACAGTCACAAGGGTCGGTTTCACCCTTGGCTATATATACTCGTCATTTGTACATGCAAAGGACTTTTTCACCTTGGCTCCTCCTACATAGCCTTGAGAGTCTGTAATATTTTCTTTGAGGAGCGAGAGTGGCTCCAATGCCCCACTATCGAGGTTAGTGATGTATGTTGTATGGATGTGTCTTGGAACTTTCACTTAATTCAGAAGCCTGATAATAGGCCAGCATGTTTTCACACATGTATTGTATTAATTTGTAAGACTATTATTTGGATGCTTGTAATGCATGTGGTTTTAACCAATACTAAGATAGTTGAACTATTTCGGTTTTTTTAGCGCACATTTTGTTGGAAATGTGTTGTATCAGTTGTTAACGTTGCCTTGACCATGTGGACTACTCCGTTGGACACTAGACAGATTCATTCTTGTAAACTTGTTATAATGACCGTCACACCTGTGTGGACTACTCCGCTAGGTGTTATACATACTATCTATTCACTTTGTGTTTGTGACTGCTACATCCTTGTGGAATACTTTGCCGAAAGTTGCGCATGTCCTGTTTTGTTGTGTGTCTATGACTAAGTAGGGGGTATTCCCTTTCGACTTGAGACTCACTCTCACTCTCTCCCTCTGCAGTGAAGGAACTTTGACACAAGCGACACTAAGCACTCACCAAGCACAGGAACCTCTTTGTTTGAAGACTAAGTATACCACTCCCATGTGCTGACAAGCAAGAGCTAAGGGATATATTTAAGATAATGGCAACTAGGCCATCATATCAGATGAGACTACTACACCAAATAGTGTGAGGTCTAGTTGGGACTTCATACTAGGGAGATCCCTTGAATGTTGGTGGGTCCATCACCATCAACAAAAGCCTTAATAATATGGAAGATAAGTTTCAAGGTAAGCAAAGCCAATTGGAACCTAATATTTTCCATTTCTCTTTGACTAAGTTGTTGGTGGTAGAAGGACTGAATAAGAGAAATCAATCATGGAAAGATTTTTTAGATTCATCAAAGCTGGCAGTTGAGTAACCAAATATTCCTTTGAGTAAAAATGATACACCATCATTTGTGGTGAGAGATATACAATCACCAGTTGAAATTTCAGTAGAAAGGCCATAAGTTTCAGGTGATCCATTAGAAAATAAAAAGGGTAAAAAGTTACACTTTTCTCCTGAGGTAGTGGAGATTCCCAAGAAGCCACTCACTAGAGCTACAACAAAGAAATTTACTTTGGAACAAGCACTTGATTGAATTTTTAGAGACCATACCAGAGGATATTGTTATAGATGATAAAGACAAGGAGATTTTAGAACTATAAGAACAACTAAAGATGGCATACTTGGTTGTTTCCCAACTACAACATGACAATAGGGAGTTGAAGAAGACTTCTTTAGAAAGGACACCTAAGTTTGGTGAAATGAAACCAGTGATAAAGGAAGCTCCATTTGTCACCAAGTCTAAAAGTAAAGAGAAGGTAGTAACAAAGGACATTCAAAAGTTAGAGGCTTCATCAACAAGGGTTCCTGTGGCTATGTCTTCAACAAGAAAGTTGCAGCTATAGAAGGAAGAGTCAGTGCAATAAGAGAACAAATCTGAGGTGGATGAAGGGAAACATACTTTTCATAGGTTGAGGATGTAGTTGAAGAAAGCCCAAAATGAGATCATTAGACTTAAGAAACAAGATGAAAGGGTCAGACAAAAGATATATTACCATTTGAACATGTGTAAACTAACATTATCAAATTCTAAGTATATGCTGAAAAGGACTCTGCCTCTACATAGGTAGCTCAAAAACATCTGCAAACAAAACGTCACCTCGAGGAAGGAGCTAAAGGATGCTAAACAAAAGTTGTAGGAAATACAAGAGAAGGAAAGAGGAAAGTTTGATTTGTTGGTTGAGGCAACGAAAGTTTGAATATTGAACAGGTAATCAAAACAATTTTGGTTTTTTGTCTTTTGCCAAAGTGTACTAGTTGAATGGGGTTGGATAAGGAGGTTGACAGTTTTAGATATTGTATGAAATTTTTTGGGAGCACAAACAATTATACTTTATAAGCTTATGAAAGTTTTTTGAAAGGGAGAAGTTACACAACGATGTTGCGTTTTGACAAGATATTAGGGTTTGATGGAAATGTGAAGTTTTGGCATCTTTTTGGTGAGTGAGGACTTGAAAAAGGCTTTAAAGATTCTCAGCATATTCAGAGGGTTTCTTATCTCATTCAGAGACCTAAACATTAGACATAATATTGAAGGATAGATTTCACTACGCTTTCATACATGCACTGCGCTTTTACTATAAGTGGTGTTTTTGAAAGATCGAAGCTTTGCAGAATGAAAAGGGGTTTATCAAGGGGAATTTGGTTATGTCCAAGATATTTTCTATATGCATGACTCATTCAGAGGCTCAAGAAGTGGTTAGAACAAGTCAAACCATCAACTCACTGTGCTTTTGTGTTATGTTTCTGATAGAGTAGGAAGTAGCACAACGTCCGCGTTGCGCTCCCACATAGTCAACCCTTTGATTGTGAAATTTTTCTAAATCTTATGTAATTAATTTTTATGGTCATGGTTAATTTTTTGAGGCATCTAATAATTTCGAGACTTGTTTTAGGAATTGCATTCAATGTAATTTGTTTAAGAAATGTTGGTCAAAACAATTTCCTAGTTTTTAGAGAGGTAGTTCTATATTCACTGTTGTAATGAGAACCATAAATATCTTTGGGGAATTTGGTTACTAGAGGTGGGAACTGATATTTTTATTATCTATTTATGATGTTATTTTAATGAAGCAAAGTGTTGGTTGGGGTTACGAGAAGAAACACTGTGCATTGTATTTTTACGATATTTTTCCATCAAATAAAAAAGACTGAGGTCTAATTTTATAGGGATTCTTGTGTCAGTTTCTAATGGTGATGTGATTTCTTATGTTGTAATTTTTTATTCTTGTCATTTCCATGCTTGAATGTAGGTCTTTATGTTTGGTTAACCAAGTATTTATCTCGGAACTCACTGTCAAAGTGCTTTGTTATAACTTACTGAACAATTAATGTTTTTCTTCTTTAATGGAATTTAGAATTATTCCTTCAATTAGATGCTCTATATGTCACTTTTCCACCATTCCTCTACTCACCCTTCTACAAAAAATTTAATTGAAAACTCTAGAAGGACTACCTACCTTTCTCCTGTCAAAAGATCCCTCATCTCTACATCCTCTCACTGGAAAATCATTAACTTAACATGACTCCATGCCCAATGGATCTTTCCTCTCTCCTACCAGAAAATTATTAAAACCTATTCCCCTCTAAGCACCATACCTACCCTAAGATCTAAGTGACTCGATATTTGTACAAAGAGATCCCTCTTTGAATCTAGAAGGGATACATTCGAGTTTTAAAGTGGTTTATGGTTACCTTTGGGTTCCTCTCCTAAGCCTAGAGGAATTGCGAAGTGCTAACATAGTGATGACATTGTCGGGGAATGCAAGGCTTTAAAAATTCCCTGGAAATTAGACAAATATGGTTCCTGAGGGTGACAATGAACTAGAGACTGATTGGTTTAATATTTACCCAATTGTTAGTGATTCTAGAACTAGCTACAATAAATTCTTGTAAGAAAATATGGCTTCAAGAAGAGTACACACTAGGCATCATCTAGATCCTAATCCACATGAGGTCTTTAACAATCCAAAGAAGTTATTTAGGAAGAAGAAGCCTACAAAAGAAAAAAACACCAGTTTCATGGAAAGATCTGTGTCCCTCCCTAAAAGAGTAAAATTAATCGATGAGGTCCAATTTGATTTGAAGTTTTAACAAAGCTTATTCAGATCGAAATTAGAGAACAATATGAAAAAAATAGTTCTTTATAAAGTAATGTTAAAATCCTCTACTCCTTTTCAGAAATAAAGTGTATTAGAGGTAGATAAGGGTATTTGGACACAATTTCATAAGTTAGAACATATTGTCTATTAGCTACAAGAATCTGCTTCTAAGTCCTCCAAATTTCAACACTCTGTTCCAACCGTTTCTGCCCCAACATTTTTTGCTCTACTTGATATTCCATTATGTTCTTCTCCTGTAGTTTCTATTGTTTTTACTCCTGATTCTTCATCAAATGTTCAAACAACAGTCTCCTTACCTCCCTCGTCCTCATTTCAGATCCAAAAAGTTAGTACAAGTCCATCTCATACAATCATGGGTGCCTATTATGCTCCACTAAATCTACAAGGTCCATTACATGGTTTTCCACAAAACTATGGTCAAAGATTGCCATAGTTCGATGGTATAGGGGTTATTACAACACAACAACACCTTGATAAATTGAGGCTTTTTTCTCATAGTTTTTCGGCAGAGGTCAATAAATGGTTTAGAGGTCTTCCAGCTACGAGTATTTCCAATTTCCAGCAACTTGAACAAAGGTTCCTTACCATATGGGAAGTCAAGAAGAACGCTCAGTATATACTCGCTGAGTATGACAAATTGAAGTGAGCTCCAGGAGAATCAGTTCATGAATTTTCAGCATGATTTAATAAAGGGTATAATTCAACACTGGTTGAAATGAAACCCCCTCCAGGGTTGGCATTGCTTCATTACCCAGATGGCTTTGATGTTGAGCTTTCCTATCAGCTTAGAGAAAGGAATCCAACCACTTTGGAGGATATGCAAAAAAATGTTGTTGGAGTGGAAGTGAATCTATTGAGCAACAAGGCCAAAATGAAAGTTGAAAAAAGAGGAGGCTTCATCTTCATTAGATAACAAGTTGGATGTCATGGTGAAAATAGTGGAAAAATTGGTCAAAATATATACCTTAGAGAACAAAGTTATTGGTAGAGATCAACAGGCTCCTCCTCAAGTAAGAAATCCAAATTTTCGGAGGCCTAAAGTTCAAATAAAGAAAAGAGAACAGAGAAACCAAGGAGATCAACAACAACTCAGAACTGCTTTCAAAGAGAATTTTGCAAAATATGAAGAAATGACAAAAGATCAAGATCAAATTCATTATTTTGGTGAAGAAGAGGTTGAAAAAATAATAAGAAGACTTATTTTTTTCAACCATAGGAGGATATCATGCATTTGGAATCAGACGATTACAATAAGGGGTACAAAAATGAAATCATGGAGGTACAAAGACAATACAACTTGAGAAAATCCTCCAAAGAAAGGCTAAGTTGATGCACCTACTTCCAACTAGAAGAAATTCTATCCTCCAAAAGAGATTCCTAAAAAGAAATACAAAACCATCAAAGAGGTAGAGAAAGGTCAATCTTCATTCAATTTAGAAAATGAAATATCTAAAATCAAAATATCTATTCCATTTAATGAACTGATTAAGAATGAGACATACAAGATTTAAATTGTCAAAGCACTAAAGTTAGGAGATGTTTAAGACATTGTTAACTTGAATGATGATCATCCTAAACTTCTATTTGGTCCAAAATTAGATGGAGATTCTCAAGATGGAGATGTCGTACCTTTCTATGTCAGCTTGAATGTGCATGATTTGATTCTACATAATGCAATGTTAGACTCAGGTGTATCACATAACTTAATGCCAAAGGTTATTATGGATAAGCTTGGTTTGGACATAACAAGGCCATATAAAGATATATTTTCCTTTGATTCAAGTAAGGTGAAATAATTGGGTTTAATCAAGGATTTGGTTGTCTCTCTCACTCAAATTATAGAAACAATCCTAGTGATGGATATAGTCATTGTTGATATTCCTCCAAATTTTGGTATTCTTTTATCAAGGTCATGGTCTGCAAAATTGAAAGGCACTTTACAGATGGATATGTCATATGCTACGATTCCTATTTTTGGATGTCCAAGGAGATTGTACAGAGAAAACTTGATGAAGTACATGGTATGTGGCAAGGAAAGGCCTAATAACCATCCTATTTATTCGGTTCATTCTGATATGGATTATTTCATATTGTATAGTGATTTTTGTTTTGAGGAAGACAGTCAAAACAGGGACAACATATTAGAGGAGAAAGAAGGTGAATTGCAGGAAACAAAATCAGAACATAAAGAAGATGATGATGACCTTTGGAACTTGGATTTTGATGGAGTAGTTAGTAAAGATGGGGTTGGAGCTGGTGTGTGGATAATGAGCCCAACAGTGGACAAGTCAAGGTTATGTTCTTACAAGCTAGACTTTAAATGTACAAACAATGTGGCCAAGTATTAAGCGTTAATTTTGGGATTGCGAACTTTGAAATACTTGGGAGCAAAGAGGATTTTGTTCCATGGGTATTAAGAGATGATTATCAATAAAATTAAAGGTGTGTATCGAAATAAACACCATAAGATGAGGGCCTATAGGAATGTTGTCCTAGAAACGCTGCAAATGTTTCCATATTATAATTTGTCTTTGATTCCCAGAGAGAAAAATATGATAGCTGATGCGTTGGCCACCTCAGATAGTATGTTTAGGATTATTATATATCCCAATAGGAAGTATGAAATAGAAGTCAAAGATATACCAATAGTCCCAGACAATGTAAAAACATTGGAAAGTGTTCAAAGATGACAAGCAACTTGATAATATTTTAAAAATGAATGAGGAATTTTCCAATTTGCACATAGATGAGGAAAATTGCTTTGATGAGGATGAATAATAGGTTTGGGGTTAAAATTTAGATCATTTTGAAAATCAAATGATAGATATGGAGGTTATACAATTGAAGAATAACACAATTCCAAAAGGGTTGGATCCTCTTGAGAAGTTCTTTGGCCAGAATGATGTAGCAAAAAATCCCAAAGTATTTCCCACTAAAATTGAAGTAGAAGATTGCAATATAGGGGATGAACAATAGCCTAAGATTGTCAAGATTTCAAGATACTTAACCCATGAATATAGAAATAAATACCTTGATCTCATGAAGGAATACTCGGATATTTTTGCTTGGGAATATGAGGACCTCAAAGTGTATGATAAGAGCATCATTCAACATACATTTCCGATCAAGCAAGATCAAAATCCTTTTAAACAAAAGTTGAGAAGAAATAATCCCTTGTTTCTACCTATTATTGAAAAATAAGTGAGAAAATTATTGGATGCCAAAATTGTTGTCCCTTTAAGGTTTTCAAAATGGCTTTCTAATTTGGTCCCTGTAAGAAAGTATACTAGTGAGATAAGGCTTTGTGTTGATTTTAGAAACCTCAACAAGGTTCCTTTAAAAGAAAATTATCCCATGCCTAAGAAAGACCATATACTACAAAACATGGCTAGCTCTAGGAGGATGTCCATGCTTGATGGTTTCTTAGGATACAATTAGATCTTGTTACACCCTGATGAATAGGAAAATATAGCCTTTATCACACCATGGGAACCTTTATGTATGCCAAAATTCCTTTGGGCTGATGAATTCAGGGGGAACCTTTCAAGGGGACATGGATATTTAATTTTTTGATGAAAAGGATAAGTTTATTTTCATTTACCTTGATGATATCACTGTATTTTCATATTCTGATTTTGATCATTTGCAACATTTAAGACAGGTTTTTGAGAAGTGTAGGAGGTTTGGCATATCCCTAAATCCAAAGAAGTCACATTTTGCAATGGAGGAGGGAATTTTTTTGGGAAATATAATATTAAAGGATGGCACTAAAATTGATCCAAACAGGGTGACTGCAATTCAGAAAATTGGCATCCCAACAAATAAGAAAGAGGTTCAGTCATTTTTGGGCAGAATTAATTTTTTGAGAAGGTTCATTCCTAACTTAGCAAAAATTATGAGGTTTTTGACTAACATGTTGATAAAGGAAAGTGAAATAAGATGGAATATTGAAACAAATAAGTCTTTTGATGAGGTAAAACAGGCCTTGGCTAGTGCTCCTATTTTAGCTAGTCCAGATTATACTAAATATTTTATAATTTTCTCTTTCGCATCAGAACACACAATTGCAACAATCCTTATGCAACAAAATCAACAAGTAATGAACATCCAATAGCCTTCTTTAGCATAGGTTTGAGACATTCCTATGGAGAAGCAAGCATATGTATTGGTTAAAGCTTTGAAATATTTTAGAGTTTATGTGCTTGATTCACATGTGATTTCTTATGTCCCAAATTTGGTTGTGAAAGACATTCTAACCCAACTTGATCCTGAAGGTAGAAGAGGCAGATGGATAGCATATATTCTCGAGTATGACATGGATATGAAGCCTACCAATCTGATAAAGGATCAAGGATTGGAAAAATTGATGGCAGATTCAAATCTAAGTGTATTGGACATAAATTTCATAGATGGGTTTTCTGATGACAACGATTCAGAACCTTCTCAACAGGTATATGAAAATTCTATTTCCTCTCCATGGTATGCGTACATAGTTTATGTTTTACAACATTTACAGGCTCCTCCAGAGATGACAAAAACAAAGGAAATATTTATAAAGTTGAAGGTTGTAAAATTATTAATTTTTAATCAATTTCTGTATTGGAAAGATTCAGGAGGTGTCTTGTTGAATTGTTTACTGGAGGATGAGGCACAAAAAGTTATGGAATAATTTCACAAAGGAGATTGTGGAGGTCACCATTTTTGGAAAGCCACAACTAACAATATTTTGAGGGTTGGATTTTACTAGCCAACATTGTTTGTTGATATCTATGAAAGGGTCTCAAGCTGCCATGAATGCCTAATTTTTGAAGGAAAGAGGAAGCTTTTACCCTTACCCCTAAAACCAATTGCAGTAGAAGCATATTTCTAGCAGCGGGGTCTAGATTTCACTGGGGAAATCAATCCATCATCTTCAACCCAACATAAATGGATCCTAGTAGACACATATTATTTTACAAAGTGGATAAAAGAAATACCATCGAGGTAGGAAACATAAACAATCATCATTTAGTTTTTGGAAGGTAATATCCTCTAAGGATTTGGTTGTCCTCATAGAATAACCACAAACAATGTTGTTGCTTTCAAGTCCAAGAAAATGATTGAATATTGTCATAAATATCATATTGTACTCAGTCACTCTACTGCATATTACCCATAGGGTAATGGTTTAGTTGAGTCTTCAAATAAGAGTATGGTGAATATTATAAAGAAATTTATGCAAGAAAATAACAAAACATGGCACAAGAAGTTTATCTATGCACTATGGGTTGATAGAGTGAACACTAAGAATTCAATTGGCATGTCACCTTTTCAACTGGTGTATGGAACAAATGTTGTTTTTCCTTCTTCCTTGGGAATTCCAGTAATGAATTTGTTGCAGGAAGTAGATTGAGAGCGAAATGACTTACAAAGAAGAATAAATCATATGATTCAATTGCAACAAACAAAAGAGGAAGTGTATAATAATACTCAAGAAATCCAAGATAAAATTAAGAATATTTTTGATCGAAGGAAAAAGGATGAAGATTTTCAAGCTGAAGATTTGGTTCTGAAGTGGGATTCTAGGAATGATTACAAAGGTAAACATGGAAAATTTGAAAATCTTTGGAAAGGAACATTCAAGTTTGCAACTTTCTATGAGAGTAATGCATATTTGTTGTAGAATTTGACAGGAGAATCTCTTGTTGGAGGATTTGTAAATGGAGTGTTTCTCAAGCATTATTTTGCTTAAAATTAGTTGGTTTTAATAACTTTATTGTATATATCCATCCAATTTTTAGTACTGCATGTGTGGGAAGCTTTCACCAGAATTTGAAGCTCGAGGAGAACACCCTAATATTTTGATGAGCTGCTGCCAATTTTTAGAATGTAATAACTCATCAGTCAGTCATGAGTCAGTTGTGTGTCAAGTCAAAGACTCAATAAAGCCCAATGGTCAAGAACATTTTCTGTTGTGTTCTTGGCACCTCACAGGGAGGATTTCGTCCCCATTGGAGCCAATGTTAGTGTCATATATTATAGTAGTAAAAAATAAAGTTTTTTCTTTAAATTTATTTTGGAAAATGTGTAAAGGTTTTGATATGATATCTTAAAGATAGTTTATGATTCCCTAAAGGTTGAGTTAAGTGAGTCTAGGGTCATGTCTCATACAACATCATGAGTGAGGTTATAGTGTGTCTTGCCTTCTCATCATTGACACACATTAGTGTGGTTAGAATAGTCAATTAAGGAGTCAAATCATATTGTGCCATGACATCTCCACCAGTACAATGATTATGAGACACGCACTGTGCTTATTTTAGTTGTTGCGCTTTCATGATTAAGGCTCCAAGTCACAATCATTGTCTTTGAAAGTTAGTTTTGGTCAACTTTGGAGTTAAAAAACTTGTTTTAGCATCCAAAATACTAGAGAACTATTCTTTGTTCCATCAAAATATTGCTAGACATCGTTTGAAGTTCATTATGCTGTCTGCAGGTGAGGCGCTGCACTCAGAGGAAATTGCTACATTTCTTCAAGATAAAGGGTTATCACCACTTCTAGGTTCCCATCCCTAATTTAGTTGGATAAATGATCTTGCATATTGTTTAATTTTTCCTTACCAGTTGAAGAAAATACTTAGATAACCTTGTAAGCTTGAAATTTTTAGATCGATGTGTTTTCTTTGTTGAGCCTGGAGAATAAGTTGCACTTTCTTTCACTCATTGTGTTTTATGTTGTTACTTACATCCAACATTCAAAACTTTGTTTGCCACCCATATTTTGGAGCCTGAAATTCCATTTAGAGTGGTCTAGATCCTCACTTCTTGTTGTTGTTTCCCTTAAGGATCAAGACTTTTTTTCCCATGCATTATGCTCTCACTGTGCCTGTGTTTTTAATTTTCCATTGTAAAGTTGTTGTTTTGGGTCTGAGAAATGAGTTTTATTGTATGATTTTTCTATATAGGGATTTTCATTCTAAAATTTAGATAAAATCCTTATCTAAATACCTATTTCCATAACTACTACCATATTGCTGCACTCAATTGGAAAACATTGAAATTGCATTAAAAAACCCTAGAAATAAGCTCTAATGTGAATGCATGACAACTTCAGATAGAAAGAACCAAGAAGAAGGAGACATAGTCAGGTTTGAGACACAAGACCTTACCTTGAAAAAATCAGACCCAACAATTAGAATTGCATTTGAACAGGCTGGTTGCATCAAATTTTGTGATAACATCCAGGGTTATAGTGTGCATCTCACCAAAGAGTTTACCTTGAATTTCACCAAGGTGGATGTTGAGATTGGAGAGATGAGTTTTCCAATGTCAGATGTCACCATTTTAGTTGCTACAGATATTCCTCTACAAGGAGAATAATGGTTCAAGGGCATGCCTCTAGACATAAACAACTACAAATATTTCTTAAAACCAAAGTATAGAAACAAGGGATATGGAGCTATTGTACCAAGAGAATACCTACTTGACCCGACAACAAACTATTGACGGTAATCTAGAGACACTTTACTTGTGAAGGCATATTTGGGAGAATCTATCAATATCATTTTAAACTTTTGATGCACTTAACAGGAAAAATCTCTTTGAATATGCCTTTCTATTTGTTCAGAAGACTTAGTAATATGGAAAATAAGGTTCAAGGTAAGTAAATACAAGTGGAACCCTATCTTTTCCATTTATATTTGACTAAGTTGTTGGTGGTAGAATAACTAAATAAGAGAAATAAACAATGGAAAGCATTTTTAGATTCATCAAAGTTGGTAGCTGAGTTACCAAATAGCCCTTGGAGTAAAAAGGATACACCATCATCTGTGGCAAGACATATACAATCACTAGTTGAAATTTTAGTAAAAAGGCCATAAGTTTTAGTTGATCCATCATAAAATAAAAAGGGTAAAATGTTGCACTTTTGTCTTGAGGTAGTGGAGGTTCGTAAGAAGCCACTTAGTAGATATACTGCAAAGAAATTTCCTTTAGAACAAACAATTAAGCAACCAATTGATGTTTTAGAGACCATACTAGAGGATATTGTTCCAGATGATAAGTACAAGGACATTTTCTAACTACAAGAACAACTGAAGAAGGCACACTTGGTTATTTCCCAACTACATCATGCCAATAGGGAGTTGAAGAAGACTGTTTTAGAACGGACATCTAATATTGGTGACAGAACCAATGGTAAAGGCAACTCCATATGTCACCAAGTCTAAAGGTAAAGATAAGGTAGCAACAGAGGACATTCAAAAGTTAAAGGCTTCATAAGCAAGAGTTCCTATGACTAGTTTTTCAATAAGAAAGTTGCAGCTACAAAAGGAAGAGTCAGTGCAAGAAGAGAATAAAGTTGAGGTGTGGGCAACATACTTTTCATAGGTTGAGAATGTAGTTGAAGAAATCCCAAAATGAGATCATTAGACTTAATAAACAAAATGAAAGGGCCAGACAGAAGATATATGACCATTTTAATATGTGTATGCCAACATTGTCAAATGCTAAGTATATGTTTAAAAGGACTTGGCCTTACATAGGCAGATCAAAAACATCTGCAGAAAAAACCTAACCTTGAGGAAGAATCTAAAGGATCCTAAACAATAGTTGAAGGAAATACAAGAGAAGGATAGAGGAAATCTTGATTTGTTGGCCGAGGAAACCAAAGTCTGAATATTGAACATGTAATCAAAACAATTTTGGTTTTTTTCCTTTTGCCCAGGTATACTAGTTGAATGGGATTAGATAAGGAGGTTGAGAGTTTTATATTCAGTATGAAATATTTTGGGTGCACAATTAGTCAAACTTTAGAAGCTTATGAAACTTTTTCCGAAGGGAGAAGTTTGCACAACATTGTTGCTTTTTTTACAAGACATTAGGGTTTGATGGAAATGTGAAGTTTTGGCATATTTTTGGTGAGAAGGGACTTGAAAAAGGATTTCAAGATTGTCAACATATTCAGAAGATTTTTTATATTTTTCATAGACCTCAACATTAGTTAGAATCGCGAAGGACATATTTCATTGCGCTTTCATACAGGTGTTGTGCTTTTATTATAGGTGGAGTTTTTGAAAAATGGAACCTTTACAGAATTAAAAGAGGTTTCTCAAGGGGAAGTTGATGATGTCCATGCTATTTTATCTATGCATGATTGATTTATAGGCTCAAGAAGTGGTCAAAACAAGTCAAACCATCAACTCATTGTGTTTATGTGTCATGTTTCTGGTGGAGTAGACATTGCGTTTCCACATAGTCAACACTTTGACCGTGAAATTTGTGTCTAAATATTATGTAATTAATTTTTATGGTAATGTTTAATGTTATAAGGTGTCTAATAACTTCGAGACTTATTTTAGGCATTACATTCAATGTAATTTGTTTGAGAAATGTTTGGTCAAAATAATTTCCTAGTTTTCAGAGAAGTAGTTCTATATTCGTTGTTGTAGGGAGAAACATAAATATTTTTGGGGAATTAGGTTCTTAAAGGTGGGAAGTGATTTTTTTTTATATCTATTTATGATATTATATAAAGAAAAGCATTGGTTATGGTTAGGAAAAGAAACAATGTGCATTGCATTTTTATGATATTTTTCGAGTGATTGAAAAATTCTGAGATCTGATTTTACAGTGATTCCTGTGTCAATTTCTAATGGTAATGTGCTTTCTTATGTTGTAAGTTTACTCTCTTGTCATTTACATGTTTGAATGCATGTCTTCATGTTTGGTTAAGCAATGATGTATATCAGAAATCACCGTTAAAGTGCTCTGTTATAACTTACCAAAGAATTAATGTTTTCCTTCTTTAATGGCATTTAGAATTCATCCTTCAGTTAGATATTTTATATGTCACTTTTCGACCATTCATATTCTCACCCTTCTACAAAATATTTAATTGAAAACACCAGAAGGACTGCGTACCTTGCCCCTATCAAAAAATCCCTCATCTCTACATCCTCTCACTGGAAAATCATTAACTTAACATGACTCCATGCCCAATGGATTTTTCCTCTCCCCTAACAGAAAAATTGTTAAAACCTATCCCCTTTGAGCATGATACCTAGCCTAAGATCTAAGTGACTAAAGCTTTAGACAGGGAGAGCCATCTCTAAATATGCAAGGGCTAGATTCCAATGTCAAAGTGGTATGTGGTTACCTTTGGGTTCCTCTCCTCATCCTGGAGGAATTACGAAGTGCTAACACTTCACATTTCCCCAACTAACACCTGGAGGTATGGCTTCATGTGCTCCCTCTACCCACTTGGCTCAAAATCTCTCCCTACTAGAGGCATTTTCTTGAGTGGATGTTTCCATTCTATCTCCGCTCTTCTTCTCCATTTCTGGTTGCTCCATAACTTGTTGAGGCTACTTCTGAGGCTTCATTTTACCAGAGGTAAATCATGCTCCATTTCAACCACCAAGTCTCTAAAACTTTCCTTGCTCCTCAAGGATTTTTCATGCATATTTGACCTCAAGTGCATACAGGTTCTTGACTCACGCATTTATTTTATTCACCTTTCCCGTGGTAATGTGTCTCAAGAATGCCTTTTCTTTGGTGAAATTCACATCATGGCCATATTCTTCCAATACTGTGACAGAAATAAGATTCTTATGTAGTCCCAGAACAAACATCACATCCATGAGTGTGAAAGGGGGGCCAAACTCCCTCTGAAAAGTAATTGTACTGATATCGGTTGCACTTTACCTCCCATCATATCCAAACTCAATGTTCTTCTCGAGGCCTTTCACCTACAAGTCACTGAAATAATCTCTATTCCCCATCATGTGGAAAGAGGCACTGCTGTCGAGATACCACATGCTTCCCATTACTTTGCTCGACATGCATGAAATGAGAGTAAAATAAAGCTTGAATTATGAAGCTAGAGCTTCACCTTCTGCTGCTACTGCGGGCTCTTTCTTGCTACTAAGGGTGTGTGTGTGTGCAGAGTTGGATGATGCTGATCTAAGAGTACTTAAAGCTAATTTAATTCAGACTTTTAAACTAGCTCTATGCTATTGTAATCCAATGAGAAACAACACATCTAATCTACGCTAACCCAGGGTGTATTTATTCTATTATGCGATCTAAAGAGATTTCAAACAATAACTGGTAATAAAGATCATTAAGCTATTATAAGAATAGAAATCAACTAAGATAAACCACTTTGTATAAGAAGTTAGGCAAAACAGTTGTGAACAGCATATCGCATAATAAGTTATTCATATATCAGACATAAATAAATGGCTCCACCGTACAGAAGTGCCAAATGGTAACTCATACATTCATGCAATAACATATAAACAACTGAAAAACTGTATATCACTTTAAGAATATAAGCAGAAATGGCCAAGAGATAAAAGTACCATTTATGGCTAATCCTACTCATAAGCTTCAAGCAAAAACAATTTATCTCTACTTGTTCTAACATCTACTAAGAGTACAAAAGTGCAACGTCAGTAGCAGACATCAAATGCAAACATTAATAAATCTCGATCCATCCATTCATCAAAACCTCCTCTGAGGGTGCAGAAGTGCATGTTCCGAGGACCAGTTTTTGACAAATTTCTAGACCCTTCTCTAAATGCATGAGAAGGGTTAAAATACTACTTCCTAATTCTAATAATAGTGTCTTTAAAAAATTTAGGATGCGGTTTTCAAATGACCGTCCTTTTTCTAATCTAATAAAAAAGAAAAAGCAAAATTCTAAAATAAGGCTACTTCTGAACTTGGTCTTTAAAGCTGCAAGTGTTCATCATGGGCTTGAGAAGAGTCGGCTGGCTGACTTCTGCGCTAAGCTGGGATGTGAAAACAGAATCTATGAGAGTTGGCACTACTTTTTCGGCCGCGTTTATGATGCATTTGACAGTCATCCATTGACTATGCAGCTTGACCAGGTATGCCCAGTAACATTCCCAATTTAACCTGTTTAATGCCTGGATCGCTTTTCCCTTTTCCTGCGCCTTCTGCTTCCCTTCTGCTTCCATTCATAGTTTATTTGGTAGGTACCCCGGGGTAGTCTCTTCGATTAAGTTGGCCCTGTGTAAATTCTCATTTACACAGTCGATAAGAATGTTTGCTTGCATGGTCGCTATCTCCGTTGCTTGTTCCGCCTGCCTGATTTGATCGTCCCATTTATTAAAGAGCAATTCTTTATGATTCTCGTTTATTCTGGCTGCACTTGCTCTTTTCCCTTCATCTTCATCCTGCCAAGCTAAGTATTCCGTCACTCGTCTGTCACTCTGATCATAGTTACTTCGCAATTCCACCACTTGATTGGTGATTTTATCGCTCAGCTCGCAATAGTGACTCCATTGTGATATCTTACGTCCCAACTCTTCCTGTTGCTGCAGAAGTTTCTCATTTAAGTCAATAGATTCTGAAATAAATTCAGCAAGCTTAGGCTCATCTTTATGCGTTTCTTGTAAAATTTGCAATTGCTTTCCTTTCTCGTCTAGACTTCTTTGATAGCCTATCTGCATCTACTGAAAGTCTTCCTGCAACTTCTCGAGCTGTTTGGAAGCTTCAATATTAGCATTGGCTTGTTGCAATTGTCGTTGTAGTAGCTGTATTTGATCTTCTTGTTCTTTCAACAGTTGTTGAACTTCTGATGCCTTGTCAATAGTTGCAGAAGCATATGCTCCTGCGATTTGAGACAACTTAGTGAGATTTTCAGTTGGGTTATTGTTGGGGTCTTTCCATAAGACGTCCAAATGTTCAGCATCTTGTGACATTGTATTTTCTAGTTTTCTTTTCTTCCTCTGTCTCCTTACAACTGCTTTATGTTGGGGACTATAGAATACATCCAGTGGGGGAATTTCTTCTACATTAAGTAGAAGCTCAGAAGGTGGAGCGATAGGAATGTGCTCCGTTTCTGTGACACTGCTGACTATGGTCGAAGCCACTTCTTGTGCTACCTGTGTATTGTTCACAGGTGTTCTTGGGGCTTGCTCTTCAAGATTGATCAGCTCATTGAAGGTTTCCCATTCTTTGTCCAGTTCTGTTGTGATGAGTGGCGCTTTAATGACGGGAGGGGGGACATCTCTTGGCGGGGAGGCAATAACTTGCTGTTGCGACATGGCACTTGACTGAGCTGTATCTTTAACTGATTCTTCGTTTTTTTTCTTGGTCGCTTCCAGACCCTTTAGAATGTTCAGGCACTCCTTGCGCAGTGTTAGATTTAGATCTGGAAGTGCTAGAGTTTCCACTAAGGCTAACGCTTGGAGTTGGTTCTCTGGTAGGCAGTCGCAGCTTCTCTAGAGGAACACTGGCCAACCTTCTTTCCTTGTATAACATGAATCTTTGGAGGTCATCTGGAGACAACTTCGACCGAGCTTCCAGCAAAATTTCCTGGAGTGAGCTTCTATTTTGAAACAAATCTTTCTTTCCAACGAATACTTTTATTTTGACGTTCGTTGTGAAATCTTGGACAACATCATTTGGGTCAAATGGCATTGCTGGGAATTTAAATAATTGTAGACACGTCACATTCTCCACTTCAGTGAAAGCGTGTCCTACATCGAAAAGTGAGAAGGCCCCAAAAGCTACAGGAAACTGAGGCCATATGGCCTTCTTTTTGTCTTTTAGGTCTTTGGTCAAGCCACCTTCTGAACAGGTTTGATATGCAATTTCCCGAGCCAAAAGTTTATCGGGGATATATAGAGCTAGGACATGTGGAGGTACAGTGCTTCCAAACACTCTAATATAGGTGAACCATTCTTCCCCGAACCATCTTGCGATGGGGATGATGTCTATCTGTGCCTCGGGTGAGCACCTCGGGGGGTATTCATCATACATCATTCTATACAAGGGTAAGATAAGCCTGTGACAAATCTGGTAGAAGTGTGGGACGAAATGGGAATCCCATAACATCTTATGATAAACATGGATAGGTAATGGGTCCTGGGTAGTCCATTTCCAACCCATAGTGGGAAATTTAGACACATAACAAATAGAATCCATAACATATGCGGACAGATAAAAAGGAGGATAGATCCTTTGAGACAAGGATTTTTTAGACCAGTAATTGATAACAGCCGTGTATAGATTATCAGAAAAGATCTTGGCCCAATCCATAATATCGGCATTTGTGGCAGCATCTATTAATGGTAGCCATTTAGACGAAAATTTATTGATATCCGGCATCCCAAATAATCTACAAAGCATGGCCGCAGCAAAACAATACGGAGAGGTGAGGGAACCAGTGCTGTACATACCGTTTTTGTCCTTTTTGAGCGGCTTCTCTTTTCTGGACCAATCTTTGGTGGTCTCTGCTAGGTTTGGGTTCTCTGCCACAAATTTCTTAACGAATTGTGCATTGTAAGTCGCCTGCGGTTCAGGAAGATGATACATAAGCTTTAAATCTTGCGCAGCGAATGATCCGATGAGCCCATGTCCTTGAACCTTGAATTGTCTGTTTTTCATCTCTGCATTGTCAAGTATCCACTTGATCATATCCGTTTATGGTAGAATTTTGGGCCTTGCTGCTATTCGGTGAAGAAATGAACATGCTAGCTCCTCTAAGGACGCCTCAGAAGAGCGTTGTGAGCCCGTGACAATAGCAACCTTCATTATTCTAGGATTTTCTTCTTCAAGCAGCCTGTACATGCTTTCCCATGTTGATATCCCTGTGTCTTTGTTACAGGGTGTGTCTGTATACAAAGGCGCCATCTCCTTCGTCTTTTCCTTCACCTCAGAGCCTTGACCTTTATTTTTCTTTCCCATTTCTTCCTGCGTTTGGCTTTGAATCGTCTTAGCTCTTCGTTCCAAAAGATTACGAGTGAAATGGAAATGACTAATTAAGAAAGGTGATGGGAGAGTTTTAAATGCAACAGATATATCAAATATGCCACCCTACATGAAGTAATTCTTTACAAAAGCACGCGTCTTCATTTCATTTAATAACTGACAACTAATTCATTTACTATCATTAAAAGCGCATGATCTTGAGTCAGATTATGGTAAGTGGCTTTTCTTTGAATGGCGTGCCTGAAGGATTCGTGATGAAGTGATTTATGATTTCCTTACGTAACATCGCAGATCGCGCCATCGTAAATCGCACCATCGCAGATTGCGAGAATATAATATCGCAGCGATCGCAACATCGCAGGTCGCTGAAGTTTGATGTTTGCCAAATCTTGACAGCTCATTTCTGCGATATCCGATCTTGTGATCGGTGTTAGCGTAGATCGGTAAATCTTGAAGTTTTTTCCTTATGAGTATTACTTCATTGCGATGCAGTGTTATGCTTAACACGAGGGTCTTGCGCATACTGATATTATAGAGAAATGGAGGCATTTCCTATCTTTTTTGCAATGCGGTTTTAAAGATATTTCCCTTATCGTAGACTTAGGTTAAAAATATTCAAAAGACCTTTCTAAGCTTACGATGATAACCTTATTTTGAAGAAAGGAAACTCTTGCTTTTTTTCTTTAAAATTTAACTAAGGGTCCCCATTCATTTAGTATTTTGGACAACACTTAAATGAATAAGGGGGGGTGTTGCTGGCCACCACAATTGGCGATTCACTTGGGAGAACCAATTATCTCTGATCTTCTATTGACGTTTTTCAAACTTTTGAAACAAAAATTTTCTCAGAAAACTTAAACTTTATTATAAAAAGATAAAACATATTATACTTCAAACCGTCAATGATATTTTGTTTCAACCTCTTTCTATTTTAATTACTTGTATCCTTAGCTTGTCCTTGCATTTACATAAGCCATTACTTGGTCTTGTAAGAAAAATTAAAATAAAGTCTTCCTTGTGTAGCAACCTTTTAAATATGCTCCATTGTCACAGGTAGAGCCTCTGCTGCCAGCAGGCATCCATAGCTTCGACAGGGTTACCTATTACCCAATAATGATCCTTTATCCTGCTTAAGGCTATTTACAACTTTTCAGAGAAAAACCCATTTTGACACTTTTTTCCTTTTTTTTTTATTCTCTAAAGAAAAATGTCTTGGTTTGGTGGCCAAATTATGACACAGTCATTCACTTGATTTACACTTTTGCTGAACAAGCTGGCTCGTGATGAGACCCCTTGTATTTTGATTGCAATAATCTTGAGTTGTTGCCCTGTTTTGGTGGACAATATTGGCAAAGTCAGCAAGTTATAATATATGTGATCATGATAAGCCGGCTCGTGATGAGACCTCTTATTCTTTGAGATATAGTGTTTTCTCGGATTGTTCCTCTGAATGCTGCGATTTCCTTTAGCAGGGAGGAAGTCAATTTTTTTCCTTAAGAAAGTTCTGGATGACAATAATAGAGCTTTTTTGGAAATCGCTGTTTCTACAGGGAATCCTTATTTTGTTATTGATGCCTTTCATTGTACTGACGTAAAACAATTTCCTCACTAAGATTGCTTTCTTCAAATTTCTTGGAGTTGAAACTAGTATCATATCTGGGTTAAAGTTCTATTGATAATAAAGATCAAGTTTCCAAAAGATTTTCTATTTATAGAAGCAGAAGTTCAAAATCTTGATAGAGAAAAGGTGTCTTTAGTAAATGTCAAATGTTGTTAACCATAGCAAATTTTATCATGGAGAAAAAATATTTAACGAAATGAGAGGTAGACATTCCCTAGGGTTATGTACAGAATAGGGATAATCTCTTCTCTTATTTTGCCTACCAACTATTAAAAGTAAACATAATAACCTAGCTAAATTACTTCTACTCCTATTCTAACTATATACTAAAAATTAACTAGGTGAAATGATATTTCCAGTGGAGCCATCTTTTCATTTTTATTCCTACACGTATGTAACTTTCAAACATCAGTGTTAAGAACAAAACTTTTCTTGGACTGTTAATGTTGGATGTGGAATAAGAATGTGTAACTTCAGTTGGAATTTTGTCTGAAATCTCTTTCTCATGAAAACTTCTTTCCAACTGGATACCTATTGGATCATAAAAGTCAGGATGAATTTCTATTATGGATTGATGATCTTGTAATAGGAAAGATGACAAGCCAGGTTGCGAATATGATTTTTTAGTTTTAATGGCTTGTAACTTACTGTGCCTTAAAGTCAAGCTTTTAGCAATTTCTTGTAAAAGGAAAGTTTCCATATATAAATCATTAAATAAATCAATGGAGAATAGATGGAAATTTCTGGAAAGATATTTATCAATTGGCGCGAGTTGCCGACAAGTTTCGAAAGGTACTTTCCTTGGTTGATGGTGTTTTGGATGCCAAAGACGTTTTTTAAGGAAGTCTGATATTGATTGATCTTGGAATTGAGAAAGTTCTATACTTCCTTGACACATTTTAGCTTTCCAAAATGGTAGCACGTCTTTCGAATTTTCTTTGATAAGGTGCTCAACATACCATAGTAATCTATCAAAAGTCTGAAAATTTAAAACACAATATGATTTTGTAAAAAATGAGTGTAAGTGAGAAAGAAAGAAATGATTATCTGTGTAAATAATGTTACAGCACAACTGGGATTCGCTTGGAATATCTTGTTTTTCACAAGAACTTGCCAGAATTATGGGATCCGAGCAATTTCGAATTCCGTCTTGTGAATCAGAAGACAAGTTATGATTGTGAACAGGCATGGGGGTTTCTTCATGATATGAATCATAGATCGGGGTATTGTCT
>APFE031758785.1:0-17096 GCA_000404065.3 Pinus taeda | reverse complement strand
CAAAGTATTGTTTAAATCCCTATACAATAATGACATTGATCAAAGTATATCTACCTATATTTTAATCCTAGAGACATCTAATATCACATGTTTGCAATAGTGAAATGAATAATGTTAATTTATTATAGAAAAATCCAACATACAAAAAACAATAGATATAAATCCATATAGGACAATAATAATATCACATGTTTGCAATAGTGAAATGAATAATGTTAATTTATTATAAAAAAATCCAACATACAAAAAACAATAGATATAAATCCATATAGGACAATAATAATTAATAAGATAGAATGAGTGATGGCTTTACAATGTCATGTGATAATATGTTTATATGTGTTGACTAGTCAATATTATGTTCATTATAACAAGTTGACTTGAGATGCAATGGAATGATTTGAAACATCCCAAACCATTGTACATTGTTCAATGCATTTTTTTTACTGTATAAAAGAAGGATAAATAGATGAAGAAAAATATTCCACTAATAAAGGCATGTAACAACTGAGAGAGAGAGATAGAGGCATTTGTTGTTTTTATTTTCCTAAAGCAAAACACACAATAAGAGTATTTGAAACAATTGAAATGCACACTCTTTCATGTTTGTAATTTTATTTGAAATGTAATTAGAACATTAAAATTGAAATGTACACACATGCATGTCTATAATTTTATGTGTGATGTAATTAGAACCATAACATTGAAATGTATAGTTGTTGAGCATTGAAATTTGGACTTTTAGTTGCCCACCTCCACTCTCAACCATATGTAGTTGTTAACATACATACCAATCATGGAACCATGCATGTTAATATTCATGGCTATCCTAATCATCTAGTGTTAGCAGTGTTGGGAGATAATCGTGCGTGATTTTTATTCATTATTTATTATCCAGCCACACCACCTTGTATAGCTGAATTTTCTTGCCAATTTCTACCTTCTAATTCTAGGTGGCTGTAATTCAACTGCTGAGAATCACTTTCTTCATTTGAGACAAAAGGAAGCATATTAATGCTCTTCTCTAGTTGAAAGTGTTTGTGAACTCTTCTCAAGAAGTATCCATACATGACACACGCTGCATAGACTTTCCCCACTCGAATTGCCAACTACTGGTGTGCTTTGTGCATCCCCTTTTTTGTGATTTTGTCCTTGTGAATCGTGATGCCTTCTACATTACAATTACTAAAAAACAATTTGAGATATTCCTTGTTATAGAAAAAATTTCATTTTGGTGATGGCAATGTGCATAACCTTCCATGAAGATCAATGTTAATTTTAATTTTCAACATCAACAGACCTATGTGTGTGAGATCTATTTGTTGCTTTTCATTAGTTTTCATATGAATTTTGTTGTATATTGTCTTATTTTCAAATGATATTATGTATTTTTATATTAATTTATATTTTTATATTTCCTGTTTTGTTGATTATAGGTATAAAATGCCACCTCTTGGGCGCCCCAAAACGGATCTGAAACAACTTTCACTTTCCGATGCATTTGGTATCTCTCAATGTTCTAATCAACTGCATATTTCTGAAAATGAGGTATATGATCATGTGGATGAAGACCATGAATTAGATAGTGCAGAACTTCTTGAAGAGGAACCAACATCAAAGAGGTACAAAAGAACATTCAAGTCTAAATAGAAGCTGAGATTTCCATTGGCTTATGCTGTAAAAGATTTTAATGGTGTTGAAAGGATAAAATGTTCATGGTGTGTAAAATTTAAAAGGGAAACTCCATTTGCTAAATATGGAAGCACAACCCTTCAAGTTAGTGCTTTAAACATCCATGCAACATCAGAGGCTCATAAATTTCCTTTCCAACTTGTAGAGGGAGAAAGTAAACAGAGTACTCTTCCAATTACAAAACATGTAGAACTAATGGTTGATGCTCAGAAAGAGAGAATTATATCAGTTATTGAGAACATGTATTTTGTTGCAATATATGATTTACCTTTGGAAGTATATAAGCCAATTTGTGACTTGAATAGGTTTAAAAACACTCCTCACATGCCTCTAAGAGATGAATACTCAGCATATACAAATACAACATCTGGAAAAGACTTTCTAGAAGCTACTAAGGAGGTATATTGGAAAAAATTAAAAGATGAGATCTTCCAAAGTCCATATTACTCACTTTTAGTTGATGAAAGCACTGATCGGACTATGGTGCAACATTTGATTATTTATATTACATATTTGACCAATGAAGGAAGAGGTCCATGTGCTACAAAATTCATACAATTGTTACAAATTAGGGAGGGAACATCACAGTCTATGTATGATTTTGTGACATCTCTTTTAGCAGACATGAATCTATCCACGACAAAGTTAGTTGGATTTGGATCTGATGGAGCATCATCCATGAAGGGTATCCGTGAAGGTTTATCTACTAAGCTTCATCGACATGCCCCTCATTTAGTAGATATCTACTGTATAACTCATCAAGAAGCATTAGCAGCTAATGATGCTTCATCTTATTTTGAAGAGTTGCAAGTTATTGATAAATTTGCAAACAAGATCTATTCATGGTTAGGGAAATATACTAGAAGACATGGAGAATTGAAAGAGCTAATGGAGTCATTTCAAATCACAAGGCTAGAAGTGTTACAAATTCATCATATTAGATGGCTTTCTAGAGGAAAAGTCATGGAAAGACTCGTTAAGCTCATGCCTGCTTTGTTAAGGGACTGGGAGTTAGTGGAGAAAAAAATGTATGAGATGGCTATAATATTTCAAGTTCAATTTTGCATCCACTTACTTGCAGATGTGCTTATTGAGTTAAATAAGCTGAATCAAAAGTTTCAAGAGGATCATGTTGACATTACATCTATTGGAACAACTTTGGATATCACTATTAGCTTGCTTCATAAGCGATTTCTAAGAGGCACATTTGGGGCAGGTGCAATGCACACATCATCCTTCTTAAATAAAACACAACAAGGAACTCTTGAATTTGTAGATTGCACAGGTATGGCACATGTACATGAATTGAGATTTGAGAGTTTGCTAAAGTCACAAAGATCAGGGACACTAGATGACTGCATTACGCTGGGAAAGGCTTTTGTAATGAAGGTGATTGACTCTCTAAATGCAAGGTTCACAGATTTACCTATTTTTAATGCAGCTAAGTTCTTTAGTCCTCGTAATTATTACGAGGATATGGATGACAGAGACTCTCAAACAAGAAGATGGTTGACATGTTTATGTGAAAATTTTACTGCTGGAGGTTTGCTTGTTGTGGACAACATTAAATGTATGGGTGAAATGGATGAATTTATATGTACTATGTAGAAATCTTACCCAAAAAAGCATATGTTTGGAGCATGGGATCTATGTGGAGGTGAAATTGAATGGTTTGAAGGATTTCCATGCTTAATGCAGCTATGGCAAGATATTCTTGTTATTCCAGCTAGTACAACAGTTTGTGAAAGAGGTTTTTCAAAATTAAATCGGATAAAAAATGAGGATAGGTCAAGACTTTCTTTAAAAACATTGGATATGTTAATGTTTATATCTCTCAGTGCACCTCATGCTCTAAATGAGGTAGATTGGAATCCTATTTATGATGAATGGAAAGAGATGAAAACTCGAAAACCTCTTCCACTATGAAAATAGATTGAAAGAACTAGTAAGTTTCAGTGTTTATTACCATCATTGTCTTATTCTATCGAGCACTTGAATGAACCATTTTGGTAAGTGAATTTTTTTAGTTTTATACCATTTTCCTTTTGTAAATGAAAGCATAACCATATTTTTCAAGTTTGTATGTGAAGTTTTTCTAACACATATTGAATGTAATCATTGTAGGATATTGCACAAGATATGTTAAGCTGGAGGACCACAACTGTTAAAGTTTTATAACTGAAAGAAGAAGCTATCTTAGATCATTTTTGCAACCAAGTATAGGGACTATAGTTCCAATTATTTGAGATGTGCAAATATTGGAAGTCTCAGCTTTCCAAAAGAGTTTTAATAGACAATAGAATAGTGAGTTGGTCAAATTTGAAGTTTATAAGCTAAAATTACATTGATACTTCCTCTATAAGGTAGAATCTATTTTTAATTTTATAAATGAGACCTTCCATATACTTTTAATATAAGTATTTTTGTTTCTTTGTATTTTTTTATTTATTTCAATTTCATTAAGATATAATTATGTCTATATGTTTATTTTTTGTACTCATATGCAGTTTCCCAACTATGATTTTGTCCCTATAGTTGGTTCAATTGTGGCTGAGTTCAAGGCTTGCACAATATGATCTTATGTGGTTACATTTCTCAATCACATGTGTAAGAGTAATTACGCCGTAAGGCGTTTCCTTTTGAAATGAATTGCCCTAGCTACAGCTGTGTCTTATTGTTGACCGTAGATTTGTGGTGTTAGACGATTGAATGAAGTGTGATCGTTGATCCAACACTATCCAAAACTGAATGGTTAATGAAGAAGCTGGACGGACACACCGCCAGCGAGCCATTCATTTTGTAGCTGACATGTGTTTGTTATATTATTTTTCCATGACGCGTGATTTGTCCGTTGGTCCTCCGAGGTGCAGACGATTATTAATACACAACACTTTCAACCATTGCATTGCAAATCCTGTTATCTGACATTTCTCGGTCCATTCTGGTCGACTGCTCGAACCTCGAGCAGGGAGATTTCCACTTTGAATTTGTAGGGGCCTGTCTGAGATTCACATTTACTTAGCAGGAATTGCGCTTAGGATTTGGGATTTTCCACATCAATTCGCAGTAACAGGCGCGTTGTGAGTGTGAGCGAGAATCGCAGGTGCAGGCAACTACGCATCTGCAGCTCTCTTGGCCGTTGTGTTGATAATGGTGGGAGCGGGAGTAGCTACAGCAGCAACAAAGGTGACGGCAACATCTCCCAGTCCAACAATGGAGGCAGGGGCTGCTTCCATGACCTTCGTTCCCTCTCTATTCTTCGCCATCATGGCCTCATTCATACCCTTCTTGGCCTCTCGATTTTACTGAGATCTGTTACCGTTGCTCTTGGTCATTTTTAATGATCAGGGAGGGGTGGATTTTATTATCCTATTTTATGTATATTTCTGATATGGATACGACATTATAGGTCTAGGTTTTGTGGAGGCCATTCTTTTCTGGACGAGTGCCAGAGTATTTTGCATCTACTACACGCTTTTCTTCCTTCATTCTTTATCCATTTAGGAAATAAAGGGATCTTTTCACGGCCCTTTCTACTGAATATGATTTGAGTTAATAAATTTTGTTTGATAATCTTGGACTTAGCAGATTACAATTGCTTGGCAGATTTTGAGTTTTTCTGTTGTTTTAAGGTTTTTTTATGAATCCCTTTGAATGTTATGATGTTGTTTGTCGAGAGTACTTTACAATGGGATGCGTTTAAATATGCTATCTAGTATGAGGGTAATGCACTAGAAGAATTGGTTCGCATGAAATCCTTTCCAACATTTGGTAATGTTCCAGCATTGTGACCCTCATCGCATCAAATTTTCCAGGAGCGGGTGACCAACCACCTCCCTGCTGGCGCCCGCCATGCTGTCACATTTTCAAAATGAAAGCTCGCCCCAAATCAACAACTCATGTTTTGTTTTCGTTTTGTTTTTGCTCCCTTGCTCCGTTCGCGCTCCCTTGGCTCACCTCGCAGATCCTCTGCAACCCTCTAGCAGTCACCGCTCCCGCTCACGGTGCTGAATCCCTGCCTCCTGTGCGCTCTAAGTTGTAAGGTGATGCTTTGTAAGCTTACAAATATTCCAACCACATTCATGATTAATGAATAACCTTTTCACGCATTGTCTTCATAAATTTCTTTGTTGTATTTTTAGATGATCTCATGGTCTATGGCAAGAACGATGCAGAGACTAAAACATATATAGAAATCCCTCCATGCTAAGTTGAATGCCAAGCATTCAAAATATGATTTCTTCGAAAAGATAAAGTGATTAGGCATAGATTGAACGAAATACAATCAACCCTGCAAAAAAATGTAGCTCTGAAGGAACATTGACAACCCTTTCTTGACAATATACAACAGCAAAGGAGCATCCGATGTTGCCGTCCTCGGATATTGCTAAAATACTAAGGTGCCAATTTCTGGTATGGAAATGGAAATGGAAGTAAGATACATGGAGGGAAAAGAAAAATAAAATTTACTCCTTCCAGGAGTGTACACCCCTCATCTAATGAAATTGCACAAAAATGATGCCACCAATCATCTCATTCACTCAAATATTGTTTATTCCACGAATCTGGATGTAATAGAAGGTAAAATCCCCTTATAACTGATCACAAAATTAAGTGCTTACCAGTGAAGAAAATACATAAGGGGTTCAACATTTGGTCGTGATCTGCTCTTTTTCGTCTTTCATCTTCTATCTATCGACTTTCTTTTGCGGTAAGCTACATCAGCAGTTAGGGATCTGTATGTTTCCAGGGTTTTTTTATGTTTTGACACTTGTCCTCATAATAACGCCTATTATAAATTACAAGTTTCCAACGACCGCTGAAGTTATTCAAAATTGTTGTACAAGCAAGTGTTCCCATGAATTCCACTCATTTAATCTGAACACAAAAACATTAGATACCCGCAAAAACAAGGTTTAAAAACACAAAACAGACCCCTGATTACTCAAAATATTACAGGGATCTTATAGAATAAATAAATCCCTGAATATTGTATTAAGTTTCTCAAAACAATAAGAGAAGTTCCGTACCTCTTTAAAGAACTGTGGATGGGATCGAATTGTATAGAATTGTTACGAAGAGTATCCTAGTGTTTTTGTTTCAGAAAGAAATTTCCGGGTCACCCAGGATGTCTTCATTAGAAAGATAATATAGCTCCTAAATAGACAACTACAACGTCAGTGACAACAGGATGGGCTGTAGCAAGGGCGAAGGCACGTCAATTTCTTATCAGTACAAATAAGGTTTTTCACAAACCTCTTCTTGTATGAAAATGTCTTTGTCATAAATAAAGAGTTTTGTGATCTAAGTGACCCCTATATTTACTAAGAGGTAATCACAATTGACATGTTATCTTGCCAGTTGTAGTATTGTGCTCGTCATTCCAGGGCAACAGAGTATCGGATTCTGTTCTGCGTATGACCATGACATGATATCTTTGATTCTTATATTTTGTCTTCAAGTTCTGAATTATTGGCTATACCAAAAAAGAATAAAAAAAGAAAACTAGCCATCTTCAAGCAAAACTTGTGCAACAAATTCCTTCTTTATTAGGAATCATCTATTACGAGCAAGCTCCAATAGCTACCAGTTGTGGCAGTTCATTACATGTACGGGTAAAGACTCAAAGCTGGGGTTCTGTTGTGACAAGTACTGGGGATACATGAATCTTTGCTTTCTTGTTTAAATAAAGGAGTGTTAGTGGTATTCAAATAGAAGGAAGACAAAATCAATGCAACAACTGGCCATTCATTAGCCTAAACAAAGGAATTACACAAGGAATTCTAATTTTGCGAGAATGACAAAAATTGGTAAAAAATACAGATGGCAAAGATCAACAGGAATAAAATTGTTTCCAAAGTTACGAACATGAATATATCAGTAAAAAGGATAGCTGGTTAAATATGTGGCCAAATTTCCCTTTTTAAAGAGAGGTGGAAAAAATTTCATAGCTCTGTCATCAACAACTCAGATTTTCAAGATGAGGATCAACAGTTAAAGAAGAATTATCTAGATTTGTAGGCAAATAAATTTCTATTAATTCCATATTGAAAGAGAATTTGACTCCAGAAGCTCCAAATGCGATGACAGAGCTCCCACAGGCTCCCAAGGCACTATCCTGATTATAACACACTCCAAATTCATGATTATAGCAAGTCGACTTGCATTCGGAATTTGACCCAAACAATGATAAAACTCTATAGGTGCATTTTGACAGTGTTCCCATTTTCGACCCCGCTGATGACAATGAAGGAGATGTGGACAAGTTTGACCTTGTACTTAATTTGAAGCAAGGCGGTGCCAGGTTACTCATCGATTTTGAAGGCCTTCTTGTATATGATAACTACAATTACTGCAATAAATAAAAGCACAAGACATTTTTTATGCCAAGTTCATCCCATGAACATTGTACAGGCCCAGGGAATTATTTTTCATTCATTGTAAACCCTTAGAAGACACAAATTTTGATTATATTGATATGGCCAATGGATGTTCATGTTCGGCAAGTTGTGAATATAGAATTGAAGAAGCCCCCAGCCGCAAAGAACAATGGCAAGTTCCAGGCAACCCTATCATTGTTCAAAGTTATGATAACTAGATCTCAAGAAAGATTATCTTTCCAGTTTTGAACAACATTCATCCCTTCATTTCCCAACAACAGAACAATGATCTAGGAGACGTGGATTCCAAAATAGCAGATGAACATGAATATGTGCCAAGTATTATTTCATTTAATAAAGTTATAGTGGATGATGTGTTGTGTCGTTACTGCAAAGAGTTAAACTGTCTTAATGATGGCTATGTGTTTAGTCAATCATGCATTAAGATCTATAATAAAGTTTTTCAATATATAAATGCTAGTGATCGACCACTGGTTTGCTTAGAGTTACACCAGTTCTTGGAGCAAACATAGCGTGTAGACTATGCCAAAAGATAAATGACAATTATTGTCTAGGAGAATTTACAATAGTGTTGTGAGGACTACCCTAGATGCATGAAAGACGCTGGAAAAACAAGTACTGAAATGCCCAAGATCCTCCAAGGTGCTGGGGGTGATTATTGTGGGGTGATTATGAATGAAGGAACAAAGTATAATGCATCGCCATGAATCTGTAGAAGTCAACTCATGGAGGATGTGCTATGAGAGGGCTTCAACATTCCCTAGGCATTGCAATCAACAGTTACATCGTGCATTACCTTTGCCATTGAAGCATTGTGTGTGCCATCGGGATCATTCACTTCCCCACATTGAAGCATATAAACTTATGATATTCATATCACAGATAACTCTTTGGATTTCTGATAAGATCATACAACACCAAAAGCTAAAATCTAGGTCCAACGCTTTGAAAATTATCTTTGAAGGATCCTATAGCCCCAAGTAGACCATGTCATCCATCTCATTGTATGGATGAGGCAATAGTGAGATTGGATTCGCAATGCATCCACTACCATCTTGTTGAGGGGCTGACTGAGAATGTTGAGAATTTTACAATAAGCCAAAGAAATTCCCAAACGAATTCTCAACTGGAGAATATTAACGCTAAGCCAATAGCTATCAATTAACATAGTTCGATTGAGTTGCTTGAGAGCATCACTCTCTTGATTAAAGAAAAAGAATTATGAAGGAGCACAACTCAGTGTTAAGATTCCTGTGCAAATTGATTTCCAAGCCGAGGCATATCTTGAAATCTTAAATTTAAGTGTTGTATCAGACGGGTTACCATGATGTAAGAAGTGGATCAGGTGAGGTGGTGAATGGTGTGATAGTTGAAGACCTCATACTCATCTTTCTAACAGTCTTTTGTGACAACATACATGAAGTTACAGGTCTGGCCCTTAACAACATTGGTAGAAAACACACAGTAAATGAATCCCCTCTTCTCCCCCCTCTTTCTGTTACATGCCTTAAAGGAGTAAACCAGTTTCACTCCAACTAATACAAGGATCTGCAGTGACAACATTTGTGCCTTCGAAATGTTTTTGAAGAGCTCTCCATATGCTACAGGAACTGGTAGGGCCAACCTAGAAATTTGAATGTTTTCTCCCCTTTGTTTAAAGCATTTGGCAGTTAACAACAATTCTATGCAAAGTGAATCAGCGTTGCACTGTAAGGCCGTAGGAGGGTCAAAGTAAATTTTTGTTTGGCAGTTGAAACGGGTTGGAGGGTAAGGACAGATCAGGTAACAGAAACAATAGCACAATCAATGCAGGATCATTCAAACTATTTGGTGGTAGAAAGTTCTAACCCAGGGCTACCAGAAGAAAAGAGGGTCCCCCTTGATCTTTTAAGAGGTAGTGGTTTCAAACTTGGAACAACCTAACAGGGCATGTTGAATTGTTGAAAGTAGGAGAAGGTTATTCGAACCTCTGTGGCAAGACAACCAACACAACTATTACAACAAGGATTTCCCATCACAAGTGGAACTTGGAGCAAGGGTAACATAACAGTTATCCAGTAGTTAGACATTAATCTAGTAACCAATTATAGTTAGAAGATTGGATTATAGAATTTTAAAATTGCACTCAAAGTATATTGGTGGTCGATTTACTACTATGTGGGAAATTAGCCCTATCTTTTGTGGTTTTGCTATAGAATCATATTACTGTTAACAATCTAGTACATTAATAGTTGAAGTGCTATATTGTGCATCTTTGGTCGAATCTACTGTCATACCTCAAAGATTTTAGATCATAGCCAAAATTTAAGACAAAGTAGAGGCACCTGTGTCCATCTTTAATCCCCCTTGCAGAAGTAATCTTAAACTTAATGCATCATTAGACTGGATTTTATGTATAAGAGGTGTATGTAAATGCAGACTGATTGTTTGATTTTTTTTACTGATATACGCACTGGATTATTCATGGTCGAAAAGGCATTGGAGTGTTATAAACTTTGTTTCTCTAATGATTTGTCAGTTGTCTGGAAAGATAACAATATTAAACATTAATTTTTTTATGGCAAAAGAATGTAGCAAGCCCTAAAACCTAATCCGTTGTACCAAGTAATGAAATCTCGTATCTAAGCAGTCTACATTTTTATTGTTATGGTTTAATTCACCTTACACCTTAGCGCACACAGGAGGCAGGGATTCAGCACTGGGAGCGGGAGCGGTGACTGCATGAGGGTTGCAGAGGACCTGTGAGGTGAGCCAGGGGAGCACGGATGGAGCAAGGGAGCGAAAACAAAATGAAAACAGAACGTGGGTTGCTGATTTGGCGCGAGCTTTCATTTTGAAAATGTGCCAGCATGGCGGGCGCCAGCAGGGAGGTGGTGGGTCACTCGCTCCCGGAAAGTTTGATGCGATGGGGGTCACCGGTCCCAGAGAAATGCACGATGCCGGAGTATGTTCGCATGGAAGCCCATGGGCATGCATGGTAAAGGGGCCTCCATAAGGGCATTTAATGCCCTATGGCAGGCTAGTTAGCTCTTGCCCACTCATCTTCTGACATCAGACCAAAAGGGTACAAAGCATATTATAACCTGACATACTCATCTTCTGACATCAGACCAAAAGGGTACAAAAGCATATTATAGCCTAACATACAAATCACAAATTCATTTGCTGACATATCCTGATAAAAGGGCACAAAGCATAAAAATAATGGCATATAAGAAGAGTTGAAGATTTGGTAAGTCGGTGCAATTTGTTCTTGCGTTTTTCATCTTGTGTGTTGAAGATTTGGAAAGCTAATGTTATGGTGCAATTTGCTTTTAATCTTGTAAAATTAAATGATCCAAAATGACAATAATCATTTAAAGGGGCTTGGTGGATAAGGTATCACTCAAGCGGCTATAAAAATGTTCTATGTTACACTTCACTTTATTTGCACCTAGATTCAAAATTGTGTTTGAACCTTTCAGTTCTATATAGAATATATCTATGCCGTAAGGCGTTTCCCTTTGAAATGAATTGCCCCAGTCGCCGTCGTGTCCTATTGTTGACCGTGGATTTGTGGTGTTAGGCGATTGAATGAAGTGTGATCGTTGATCCAACACTGAGAACGGTTAATGAGGAAGCGAGACGGACGCACCGCCAACGAGCCATTCGTTTCGCAACTGATATGTGCTTGGCTCGCACTGCCAACAAGGGCTCTGCCTGGATTCGAGCTCTGGACCTCCGCCTCATGCACAAAAAAAAGACCATCACGGTGATGAAGCAAAAGAAATCCTCCCTCATAACGCTGGTGAGAAAAATGAAATCGACATCTTTCCATCGAAAATGTTGTAATAATGTTGATCTTGAAACAGGCGGCCAGATCATGGCGCCATTGACAGAAGACTCCGGACTCTGCAGAAGATTGTTCCCGGCAGTAAGAAAATGGAAGTTCATACACTTTTTCAGGAGATCGGCGACGATATTTTGAATCTTCAAATGCAAGTTCAAGGTTTGGAAGCTCTTACAGATTTCTACACTGCAAATTCTGCAGGTCGTGTGGTCGAGTCCGCCCCGTTTCAGGACCGATCAACATCCTGCGCTGCACAGGTCTGATATGGTATATACATGAGCTTGCTTGCTTGTCTGTATAATTTTAACTATGCAGTGTATATATGAAGGCAACAAGGATGTAGTTGGTTGTTACTTGGGAATGTTTCTCACTATATGGTATGGTTGTATAAGGCCAATAAATTTACTCTCTGTAAAGGTACTGCTCCTATTGCTTAATATCTAAAAGGGGTGAGGATTAAATATGGAAAAATGGCCTGCTATTTTACTGAACACCACACAAAGAAGAGTTTTGAAATATGGAAAGAAAGGGATCTGAGACGAGTAGAGAAATAGGAGCACAGAAGAGCTAGAGGCAGACTGAGAAGTTAATTGACATTGTTAGAATGGCTTGCCATTGTTGATCCATGAATGACACCGAAGAATAAAACTCGCTCCCACACAAAACACCAATTTTTTTCGGTCCGCCTCTTGTCCTCCTCAGCCCTTA
Source organism: Pinus taeda (assembly GCA_000404065.3). Classification (NCBI taxonomy): domain Eukaryota; kingdom Viridiplantae; phylum Streptophyta; class Pinopsida; order Pinales; family Pinaceae; genus Pinus; species Pinus taeda. Next base: position 4,466 of record APFE031758785.1, on the reverse strand, counting down.
TGACGACACGTCAGCCCTTATATATAAAAGTGCGACGATGTTTACATTGCAAACTGCATATTGATTTTCAAATTTGTGTGTTTTTGAAATTTGTGCTTTGTGCTCGTAGAAGCGAGATATTCTATAAGATGTGTACTTCGTGCTCGTAGAAGTGAGGTATCTGCTTAACGCTGTTTGTTTTCCAAGTTTGTTTATCAGAATGTTTCAATAGATACATGTGAATCTAATTTGGTATCTATTTATCAATAGATAAATGTGAATCTAATTTGGGATGTATTTATCAGGAGATCAAAAATAGGGTTTATAGATGTATTTTTTTAAAATTTTTTTTATATTGGATTTTTTTTTTGTAATGAGAATTTTTGTATTAAAAAAAAATTGCTATTGGAACATGCTGCTAAAGCAGTATATAGGAATGAAGGTTACAATCCTTGACCGAAGAAAATGAGTCATTCCCTGTATGTTTTGAGATTGTTCCGATATAAAATTTTCGAAGATTTCCAACAAACATTTGTCTCCTATTTAAATGGGTGGTTGAAATTATTTTATGCAACACTCCACTTTAATTACAAAAAAAAAAAATTTAAACTAAGATATTTTCTGGTCCGAGTCTAAGCTATTCTTACAAATTTTTTTTTTGACATCAGTTGGATTTCCTTTTCTTTTCTTCATTGCTTTAGCTTTGTCTTTTTGTTGTAAGCTTCAGATTTCAGTGTTTTTATTGGTTGGTGCAACTGTTCGATTGTTCCAAGTTGTCCATGCATGTCCTCTATTTCTTCAAAAATTGGCTTGTATGTAAACGACTACCACATGTCACCTTCCATAGCTTGCTCTTCATCAATTTGTTCCAAAATAAATCATAAGAATATTTTGTCTCTCAAAGACACTATTGCATGGAAATTTCATTAACATTTTTATTTTCTACAACATCCATGTTGCCTTCAACATTCATTGTTGCAACTTCTATGAAAACATCATTAACACATGGTGTTTCAAGCCATGTTTCAACAAGTTTTAGTGTGAGAGATTCTCGATGAATACATCAACCTCTTTTTCAATGAAGATAAGTTATTGTAGCATATGCCGCTAATCAATGCCAACGGCATGTCCGTGTTTATTTCAAAATGATTTAATGTATCTAACATCATCTACAATATAATCTGAAAGATAACCCATCGATCATAACAAACCATAGCAGCTAGATTCTTTTAATGTCTTAAAAAAAAACCAATGGATGCAACTTTGCGAGAGAAAAATGGCATTGCCACAGTAATATAAATCATAGCAGAGATCTTTATTCATATATATATATATATATAGTATGTACTATAGAGATTTATTTATCTCAATGATAACTTGAGATTCTTCCAGTTATGACAAAAGAGTAAAATATTTAAAATAGAACATGGACTATAAAAATTTATTTGAATGATAACTTGAGATTTTTGAGATTCTTATCTCATGATGCATACGATTCCAGTGTATGTAAATGAAAAATTAATAGATCAATTTAATCTTAATTTTCACGGATTGGATTACCTATTCTTCCCCACTCTATGCCTTACGGCATTTCCTTTGCAACATAAAGTGCAAATGCTAGTTCATTTACTAATGCAGCCTTTGACGTAGTGGTATCTTTTTGTTTATGAAAGAATAAAAAGAAATTTGAAAATAATTTACTATTGTCAATTGAATTGTTTTTTTTAATTTTGTTTATGAAAAAATAAAAAGAAATTTGAAAATAATTTACTATTGTCCATTGAATTGCTTTTTTTTATATGCTTTTCATTATAAAAGTGCGACCTAGATGTATACTTTTCTAAATGAAATTAAAACCTGCCCTTCAAATTTGATCACTGATAACGTCCTTTATCATATCATGTCTCTGATTCCTTCCTTTTTCGTCTGTTATGACAACCAGGCATATGACGCCCTTGACTCCGGGTCGCCAACGATTTTGCCTTGCATCGTGGTGACCTAGATCCGTGCCACGCTTCACCAAGTGCCGTGTCCTGCATTTTGCATGTATACCTGTTATGCGGGAAGATGCATTGAAGAAACAAAAAATATTTACGCATTTTCCATGTATACCTGTTATGGGGGAAGATGCGTTGAAGAAAAAAAAAATTACACTTCACAAGATTTAAGGTTTAAGATAGTTTCTGGGACACGCTGTTTGACCATCTGATTTCTGCACTCAGCTCTTATATATGCAACATGACAATGACCGCTTTTAACTTTTCAATATTTTTTTGGTTGAGTAAACTATTTATGGGACACGCTGTTTGACCATCTGATTTCTGCACTCAGCTCTTATATATGCAACATGACAATGACCGCTTTTAACTTTTCAATACTTTTTTGGTTGAGTAAACTATCCTAAGAGTTATCTGTTAGGATATTTAAATTATTGTTTTTGTTATCAGGATGTGAGCCTAAAAATGTGGTGTGGGGGTGGTCTTTTGGAATTTTAGGTGGGCATGTGATGTGGTCCGGTGTGGGAGTGGTTCTTTTTGGTGTGGGGTGGTTTTTTGGAATTTTAGGTGGGGATGTGATGTGGTCCGGTATGGGAGTGGTTTTTTTTGGAATTTTAGGTGGGAATGTTAAGTGGGGATGTGATGTGGTCTGGTGTGGGAGTGGTTTTTTTGGTGTGGGGTGGTCTTTTGGAATTTTAGGTGGGGATGTGATGTCGTCGGGTGTGGGAGTGGTTTTTTTGGTGTGGGGTGGTCTTTTGGAATTTTAGGTGGGGATGTGATGTGGTCCGGTATGGGAGTGGTTTTTTTGGAATTTTAGGTGGGAATGTTGTGGAATAATTTTTGGTAAAATTATTATTTTTTGTTATTTAAAATGGAAGTTGTTTACTTATTGAGTAAATTGGTTTGGAGATTGGAATTGGACTATTTTTTCCTAAAAACTTTGATAGTAAGACTGCTTAAATCTTGTTTTTGATGGTGGAAAGGGATTTAAGACCATCAAAAGCTCTAAGGGCACCCAAAATCTTGAAGCTTGACAGGGAGGGGATTTCCAACTTATTTTTTTTTGCAAGATTTGACCAAAATCTTGCCAGCAAATCCATTGTTTTCTGAGCCAATTTACTACACTTTTAGACTATGCTTTTAAGATGTATTTTTAATTATATACATATAGATTCAGCATCCTGAAAAATTCCTCTTATACTTTTGATTGTGCATATAAATTCCTCATCTTCAAAAATATTAAAAAAAACTCCATTAAAACAGTCACAATATTGATACTTTAACTCAAACTTGTGATTCAAACAAATCCTGGTAAATTGTACTTAAATTCAACCCGAAAAAATATTTAAAAATTGTCCACTAAAACACTCACATTACTGAAAGTTCGATTAAACAAATCAGTAAATTCTACCTAAATTCAACCCAAAAATATCATTAAAAAAACTGCCTTAAAACTCTCAAATTGATTACTAAACTTTCAAGTCAAACTTATGATTTAAACATCACTTGTACACAAATTCAACCCAAAAATATCTTTAAAAAAACTTCATTAAAACAATCAGATTACTCAGTCTTCAGGTCAAACTTATGATTTAAACAAAAAAACTCACAAAAGTGTAATAAATAGATTACGGGCAAGAAATTATCTTCCACAAGAGCAAGGTGCTGATCATGGGTTACAGGTGGAATCCCAATCGTGGTCAAGTTGCTTGGCTGTATTCATCATGCCTTCTTCGAACTATATTATTGGGGAGAGAAAGGAGCATGTCACATGCACAGGTTTCAAGTGACAATGGGGCCTTAGGAAAGTGGGACGTCTATGTTGATGGTCACATGCAGGTTTTCTCTCAGACTGACAGGAAGGTATTTGGAGCTATTCATCTTTGAAAAGCGAGGGAAGAAATTGGTGATGAATAGAGGCAGCCCTTCCAAGTCAGGGTAGAAATGGGTGTTGAGTAGAGGCAGGTTTTCTTTCAGAGTGACCGGAAGATCAGTGGAGTCATACATCTCTGGAAAATTTGGGTAGGAATTGGTGATGAGTACAGTCAGGCTTCCCCTCAGATTGACAGGGAAGTCAAGTGGAGTGATGCATCTTAGGAAATTCTGGGTAGAATATCAACGCAAGTTGCTCACTTTGGTACGATACCTGGTTGTACAAGTCGAAGCATTGACACTCTGAGGATACTTCCGCAGGACAGTTCTACGGAATGTTTCTTTGGATGTCAAAAATTATGATATTTTCGAAATTCTGCAGATGACCGACTGTCCTGAAAACGAAGTGTCATTGGATAATAAAATATGATTTTGAGTATAGTGATGTGTGGTTTGACGATAAGTTACATGGGCCAAGTCCGAGCAGACCGAAGTTCAAATCTCATTGAGTATAATGACCTGCTGTGGTGACGGCGAGAGAGGCGGATTCCCCTTTTCCTAAGGATAAAAAGTGAATGCAAAATCTCTTTTCTATATATATAAATAAATTACAAATTA
>APFE031758783.1:40111-70936 GCA_000404065.3 Pinus taeda | reverse complement strand
TCTAGTGACAAACAAGAGAATTAAGAGCAATCCTTCTCTAAACATGCATTATCATATGAGAAACCAAGTGTTTTTCGATCCTACCTGAATTCCAACGCTGTTGTAGTAGTCTAGCCTCGTCGATCCAGATGAGGTCCTCCTTCACTTCGAAACCTGCATACACTAACAATCAAATGATTACATAACACCTGAATATCTCATAAAACAAAACATATTCAACATATAGACCAAGGAGTATATGAAACAATTCATTAACAACAAATCATTGAGAAGAATGGACTTATTTGTATTAAGGAAACAAAGAAACCATTACAACCTGAGCCTTGGTGTTGTGCAAGTTCCTTCCAGGGTCCAGCAAGAGTTTTCCTCTACTTTGACAAGCTCACCCACCTCCAAATGAAACAAGAAAGGATGGTAATCTCTCCTCACAAGCTTACAATGGAAGTCCTAATTCCAGCAGCATCTACCCTTTGGAATGTTCAGCTTTCAACCTCCCCTCCCTTGGCCCGATGCCTGTATTTATAATGTTCTAGAGGAAGTTATTCAGTTCCAACATCAATGGGATACTCGCTCTTTTGGATGGGGTAGCTCCTCTCTTGATGGGATAAGTTCCTCTATCATAGGGATGCATGAACCATCTGGAGGCGCTCAATACACGTCAAACACTCTTCTAGAAAGCTCTAGAAGTGACCACAAGTAACTTTTTAAAGCTGAAACTCGCGCCTTTTGACCTTTACAGGAGTACGCACCCATCCCTTGACTTACAGAGTGTACAAGTACGCAGGTACAATGAGTTTGGGATGCGTACACGCAGGGAAGGTAGAGAGAACCTGCGTACCCAGAGATAAACATGATTTTTATTGACTTTCTCTCTTTTTTGAAGTTTGACATGGAGAGTAGAGGTATAAGGCTTGACAAGGAGGATAATATGACTATTGATGGAGTCATATTAACTGCAGATAGTCATGGTGACAAATTTCAGTGTAACAAGCGGTGATGAAGAGCATGATGGTGAAGTTCAAAAGAATGGAGTGTCACGATGTCCACTTAGTCCTAATTCTGAGGACTATGAGAATAGCAGTTTTGAAGAGCGTGATGGTGAAGTTCAAAAGAATGGAGGGTCACAGTGTCCACTCAATCCTAATTCTGAAGACTATGAGAGCAACAGTTTTGACGTGCATGATGGCGAATTTCAAGATAATGGAGTGCCACGGTGTCCACGTAGTTCTAATTCTAAGGACTATGAGAGCAGTGGTGATGAAGCGTGGGATGATGATTTTCAAAAGAATGGAGTGTCAAAGTGTCTAGTTAGTCCTGATTCTAAGGACTATGAGAGCAGCAGTGATGATGACTGTGATAATGAATTTCAAAAGAATGGAGTGTCAAAGTGTCCAGTTAGTCCTAATTCTAAGGACTATGAGAGCAGCGATGATGAAGCGCGGGATGATGATTTTCAAAAGAATGGAGTGTCAAAGTGTCTAGTTAGTCCTGATTCTAAGGACTATGAGAGCAGCAGTGATGAAGCGCGGGATGATGATTTTCAAAAGATTGGAGTATCACAATGTCCTCTTAGTCCTGATTCTAAGGACTATGAGAGTAGTAGTGATGAAGCGCGGGATGATGATTTTCAAAAGATTGGAGTATCACAATGTCCTCTTAGTCCAGATTCTAAGGACTATGAGAGCAGCAGTGATGAAGCGTGGGATAATGATTTTCAAAAGATTGGAGTATCACAATGTCCTCTTAGTCCTGATTCTAAGGACTATGAGAGCAGCAATGATGAAGCGCGGGATGATGATTTTCAAGAGATTGGAGTATCACAATGTCCTCTTAGTCCTGATTCTAAGGACTATGAGAGCAGCAGTGATAAAGCGCGGGATGATGATTTTCAAGAGATTGGAGTATCACAATCTTCTCTTAGTCTTGATTCTAAGGACTATGAGAGCAGCAGTGATGAAGCGCGGGATGATGATTTTCAAGAGATTGGAGTATCACAATCTCCTCTTAGTCCTAATTCTAAGGACTATGAGAGGAGCAGTGATGAAGAACAGGATGAGAGCGGCAGTGATCATCCAACGATGGAGATGTTGCCAAGAAATATTGTATCGAGGAGTAGGAGCAGACCTTTTCGTATCAATGCAAACTATTCTAGTTATACAAGGGGTAGAGCAGAATATCTGACGAGAAGTTCCATCAATGCTCTCATTTCAAGTGAATGTTGCTAAAAAAATTTCTTGAAACGTATGGATTTAACATTTGCATTAGAAAGTAGGAAGAGATATTTGTCAATGAATAAAAGAATGCAAAACTCATATTTAGTCGGCTGCATGCAATCTACATTGTCAGGTTATGATTATCATATTAGGAATTTATTATTGTGTAGAAAATCTTTCAAAATGTTTCATTCAATTGGGAATTTTTGTCTCTCGAGAATTCAAGAAAATTTGGAAAAGGATCCCACATTTTATTCAGAAGTACGTTATAAAAGACAGTTTGGGCCATTATCAAATACTGCAATGTCATGGATGAAAGATTTCTTTTCAAAGCATGGAGAGTGTATGCCAAATAGAGAGACAATACATATTCCAAATAATTTTTCAAGACGAGAAATCTACAACTTATACAAAGAATATGAAGAAAGTGTTGAGGGATAGGGCCAATTTATTACATATCAATATTTTGTGAAGATATGGAAGAAAGAACTCAATAATGTTTGTATTCCTAAGAAGACAAGGATGGGGATTTGCAGTACATGTGCTTCTCTTAAATCAAAAAGGGACAAATGTGAAGGCTCAGAAAGAGGTAAGCGTTCATAACTTTTACTTTCAAAATTGTATAGTCATAAACTATGAAAGCATATTTCTTAATGAATTTCTTTTATGTTGTGTAGATTTAATTGTCAAAGAACTTCAGGAGCATCGCGAACAAAAAACAAATGAAAGGAAGAAGTTGTACAAGCATCGAAAGAATTGTTATGATAATCCAAATAAATATTTGGGTTTGATAATTGATGGTATGGACCATAAGAAAACACTTTTACCACATTTTGTTCGCACACCCAAAAATCTACACGAGGAAAATTTTATTCAGTTTCACTTGGTCGATTGTATGGTCTTCAATGGGAAAATGCTGTCAAGGGTGTACTTCACAGCTCCAAATATTCATAATGATGCAAATCTCACCATAACCATAATTCATGATGTGATTTCTCATTGGTCTGGTAATCTTCCTGAAGTTTTGTATCTACAATTGGACAACACTTGTCGTGAAAACAAAAATCAGGTTGTTTTTGGGTATCTGAACATGCTTGTTGAATTGAGAGTTTTTCAAAAGGTAAAGGTTGGTTTCCTTCTTGTTGGGCACACTCCTGACCATATTGATCAGATGTTCAGTCGTTTTTCAGTCACATTGAGGAGGAAGGAAGTTGGGAGCTTGCCATCACTAATTGAATGTATTAAGAAATCATACATGCTAGAGCCTGCTTTTGAAGTGTTGGAAGAAACTGATGACATGCGAAGGTTTATTCTAGGATCATATGGTGAGGGGAAATGCATTGAACAACTTAATGATATTAGCTTCCAACATCAATTTCGTATAAAAAAAAATTGATGGGAAAACACTAATATCGGGCAAGAAGTTTTCAACTACTACAGAATGGGCACCGTCATCAGGTTTGCAATTTTTGAAGTTCATTCCAGATCACCCAATATTTGCATCAAAAATATTGTTATTACAATCAATTGGTGAAGTTCAGAATGCACGCAGACAGAATAGACATATAAATTATTCTGATTGCCTAGAAGAAATTAAAAAATGTATTAGATATACATATGAGTAATTTGACATTGCTGATTCAGTTTGGTGGGAGTCATTTTTCAATAATCAAAGTGATATCATTTCAACAACAACAAATGAAGATATACCTTTGAAAAATCCATTTATTTGGCCACAAAATGTGTCGAATGAACAAGAGCAAGTAAACATTGTTGAACAGCAACAAACTCAAGGTATTATTAATTCTTCACAGGCAATGGAAAGAGAGATGTATATTGGTTCCAGAAGATCTCGTGCACAACGTGAAGCCATGGAAGACCTTTATAGGGGTTCAGTACATGATATTAAGGAGGGTTGCATGATTGCAATGCTAGCAGATGGAGATCCCAAAGGCTATCCATTTTGGGTTGCTAAAGTTATAAGGTCTTTACAGAAAATGAGGATGTTACAAGTGTTGAAGTACATTGGTATGCCACAAATACACACCCATTCAATGGTGTGTATAAGCCAGAGATGGTAGTTGACAAAAAAAAATGGTGGAAAAAGAAAAAGAAAGGGTACAAATATAAATCGCCGCCGCACAGACATATTACAATTGGAGGATGTTGACATACTTGTTTATGACTTTAATTTAACAAAGAGAGGAACTCTTCGCTTCAAGACGATAGAGATTCTGAAAAGGTTGTTACCAGAAGGAATAGTGTTGACATGGGAGTCTGCTGAAACCAGTCGTAGATCTAGAAGACTTTTGAAACCTGGAATGTTCATGTGGACTCAGATGGGGCACTGGTTGATGAAAGAGAAGAATATGGAACATCTTCGTCAGCATCCAGTCACTCATCTGAAGATGTGAATTCTGATGGTGTGAAAGAAAATATGAGTGATTTTGAATAATTATTTAAGACAGTTTATATAACTGATGTATGCATCATATCTTCAAATAAAATTAATGTTTTCCATATGTTGTTAAATGAGAAGTTATGAAGCATTTTTATGTTGTTGGATTATGTCTTAAGTATGATAAATTTTATTGTTTAAATATCTACAATGCAATATCAAATTAGAGATATAATGCCTGTTTTATTCCGTATACAAATAAAGACTTTTGATTTCATTGAGTGATACACTTTGTTCATAATGTCATGGTTTTTTAATTTTATAGTTGAAAAAATTTCAATTTCTTTTGTATCTAGCATGGTGTGGTTGAAAACATGTTAAATTTATACTTAGGAAAGAAAAATGATATTCTACCAGAAACATTAATGTGTTTTTTCCTTAAAAATTAACTTTGTTTGAGACATAAAAAATTGGTTTTATTAGCATTTTTTAAAAAGTTTGAAAATTGACCCTAAAAAAAAAAACGTTATTCCAGTAGCATCACTTTCGTTTTGAAGCTATATTTTGCACGAAAATTTCGTAGTCACCACCATTTTTAAAACACATTCAAAATTGGCACCTAAAAAAAAAACATCGTTTCAGTATACACACTTTTCGTTTTTAGCACTGGTTTTGATGTTTTTTTGGGGTTTTTGGGCCAGAGTTCCCGTTTTGAGTTTATAGTTCCCGTTTCAAAGTTTACATTGTTACTACCACATGCGATAGATTTGAGGTTAATTTCTCGACAAATTTATGAAAACAGTAAGTAATTGTCCCTGGTTTTCTTGCTCGATGGAATGAAAGCAACTCTCTCATGTTTCCTTGCTCGACAGAATGAAAGCAACTCTCCCTTGTTTTCTCGCTCGAACAAATGAGAGAAACACTGCCCTGTTTCCTCACTCGATGGAATGAAATTTAAATCAGAGGAGATGGAGCCTTCAATGGAAAAAGATCAAACATGAATCGGGCCTTATCTGACCTTCCACGCACATAAGATTTTAGGATAATTCCACTATACGCAACATTTACGGAGAACATTTACTCCCCTCCCTATGGTTAATTTTCTAATGGGTTTTCTAATTGAAATTTGAAATTGGAGCTCTCACTTCGTATACAACTCATAGGTGGACATTGTTGAAGGAGGGAAACATGTCACTTCAGCGTGTGTGTTGATGCATGAGTTAGGTGAGCCATCGTGTCATAACTAGAAATATGGATTACAAATGAGAGTTGGGCATCGAGTGAGGAAACATATGTTAACTGCAAACGGGAATTGAACATCGAGTGAGGAAACATACATTAACATTGCGGAGCTCCATTTCGTTAATGTTGGGGAGGTATGGGACCCAGTTACCAGAATGGCCTCACCAGTGGTGAGGGGGCGCAAAACCCAAAGGGTGTTTCATTGACCCATTAGCCCACTCCATTTTTTGGGTTTATTTAACACTTATTTAATTATCATCTTTATGTCTAATTACAACAAATGCATATTTATCTATAAATATAGTTAATCATTTCAATATAAGTAATTTCATGTAGAGTAGTATTAACTATATTGTGATACAAAGAATGTTTAATATAAAATTATTCATGTTTATCAATATGTAGTCTAATTATTAACACACTTATAAACTGTAAAACACACATTACCCATCCACAAATTATTGTATATTTAAATACTTAGAAAATATAACTCCTAATTGTCTTCGGTATGATTCTTTCTATGTAGAGTTTTTTCCTATTATCTAGGAGTTGCTTAGATCTAGTTATTTCTTAGATTGATGCGTGGTTGAAATATCCTCTCAATTGATTATGCGTCAAGACAGTTTCCCTATCCTGACACAACACTTCATTTGTATATGTAATATTATTTTATCAATGTAATAAGGTGTGCATCATCAAAATTTATTTTTGTTAGTATCAGAGCCCATATGCGCTTGGGCCTTGGCCCCTCCCAGGCCTAGGGAAATAGACGGTTTAGTCATTGTTTGTTTCTCCATTCATTTTTGGTTTGTCCATTCGTTCAGGCTGAGCTTGGCTAAGTGTGGGCGAGTGTTTCCATTACTTTATAAGTTTTTTGTTGGATGTGCTACTACAAATTTGGTGGGGGCGTGAGCCCACCTATTCAAAATGTTAACCAGAGAGGCATCTGATGGTGCCTCTAACCTACACACCTGGATAATATCCGTGTGCTATAGAGAAGGACTAACGGTGCCTCTAGATCGTTTGTGTTCGCTAGATGAGAACTATTGTAGAGAGATGTTGGAAAGTGGCGATCGTTGCTTGATTGATCAAACAACCTGTGTGTTGAAGGAGAAGGTAGTCATTTCTCTGTGTAGAGAGGAATATCAGAGGATGTGGACAGTGATTTCATGCCAACGATCACATGGAAAACCCATGTGAAGACCTTTTTTGAATACATTGTTGTACTGAAGAATCAATGTTGAAGGAGTATGCAGGTGAGTAGGCTATGTGTGGAGGATCATTGCATGTGTAAACAAGCTTTCTGAACCTCTCTACAAATCGATATGTTTTTGGTGTGGTTGTGTGATAAAGTTGTGTGGCGGAGCATATGTGCGTCTTAAAAGTGATGTGGTCTATAGTGGATTTTTTATTTCAAAACTCGTGGTGTAAGCTGCAATGTTGGGAACACAATGTATATATTATTGTATGCTAACCAAGGTGTGTTGAGGTTGTAGACCCATGGAAGGATATGTAGGAGAGATGCTACATATGAGATCGCTGCTTGGACATTGAACTTGTGTAGAAGCAACTCGTTGAAGTTTGGTGTTTCTATCAACTTGTAAGTAGAGTCTACGATGTGGAGGTTGGGAAATGAATTTGACTCGTGGAATGGTTGATATCATTTGTAGGGCTGCATTTGAGGTCAACTACATCGCTGAAGCCTATGCATTAGAATTTCAAAACCAATTTTCTAGTAGTGAAAAATTCTACAATTGAAGAGCAGTTGGAGCACCTAGATTTAGCTCCCGTCAATGCTTCTAGTGTCACAAGTTGAGCCCAATAATATGGAATAATGTTTATATCCACTTGTTGAGATCATGAAAATATGTATGCCCAAACATGTATAATGTTTGCAAATTTGGTTTTCCCTGGAGAACAACTTCGCCATTATTATGTGAGTAAGTATAGGAGGAGGTTCAAAAATACGCAAAGCCTAACTAGACATGTGTTCATCTTCTAAGAGGTCAATACTTCATGCCTCGGTAGGGTTCAATTTAGGATTATTCACAAGTTCGAGGAATCCACATCAAACCAAGAGCTCAGGAGAAAGTCACACAATATATTATTTGGTGAATGCACAGAGATAAAGACATTCTCATAAGTGGTTTCATCGATATTTGTGTTTTCAATGGGATTTCCATGGGAGGTATGAAAATCAATGGGCTGCTTGGATTAGAATACACTCTTCCTCGTATTTTTCTTTATAGTGAGCAAATAGAAATTCAATTTTTTGTTTAAAAGCATGGTTGTTTGTGCATGCTTGAGTAAATGATATTTTATTATGTGAAGGAATCTTGGAATTTAAATCAATATAAATATTGAGAGTAGCCACTTCAGTATGAGGTTATTTGGTTACAATTGGCTTTTCTAGCAAATGATAGGAAAGTATGGTAATCGAAGATTACTATCAATAAATGTGGATGAAAAGATTCATGACATAGCAAAGAGCTCTTTGAAATTTTTTCAAGGATAGTAGATGACAAAGGTTGTGGCAACAACATGAGATATTTAATAGGGATAGACAACAAACCTAGAATTTTTGTGTGTGGAATAATAAAGAAGACTTAATATTATATTGTAATGTGAATCACACATGTATTAGCAAGAACATGTAATGTTTTGTAGTGGTCCATGGAAAGTATGTACATGGTAACTCCACAAGTTGGATTTTATATTGTGCTTGAGTTAATGTGAGGATTATGAGGCATGTGTACCCCCATAATATTTATGGTAATCTTAAAAACACTTTGTAATTTTAGGTTTGTGGTAAGCTAGAAACCACATTGCAGTGTATGTTTGTGATAAGCCGAAAACCACTTGTGAGAGTGAAGTGGATAGGGATTCCTGTAGGCATGGTTTAGGGTCAACCTACAAAACCCTAGGAATCATTTAGGGTAAGCCAATAAAAGCAAGAACATGGTTATGGGTAATCCAAGAAAACCCATGATGACAATGATGGAGGGAGATTTATAGGTATAGGTATTGGTATCCAGATAATGGCTGAAAAAAACATCTATGGGAATTGCATCCTAGTATACTGGTAGTTGTAGAGATTAAGAACCAATGAATTTTGGTAGTTGGCTGTTCCTTTATATGGATGTCAACATATCTCTTAATCATGTTTGTAAACACTAGGAGGACAGTTAGGATTTGTTGATTGAGATCAAGACAAGTAGTCATTAAGGGGGCGAATTGGAAAATATAATTCCTACTTATACTAAGTCCGATTCTTTATATGTAAAGGAGTTTGTTCTTATTCTCTAGGAGTTGTTTATACTTAATTGTTCTTAGATTGTTGTGTGGTTGAGATATTCTCTCGACCAACTGATTGTGTGTCCAAGACAATTTCCCTATATTGAGACAACACTTCATGTATATATGTAATATTATTTTATCAATGTAATAAGGGTGTGCATTATCAAAATTTATCTTTGTTGAATAGAACATAGTGTGCAAATGAATGGATAAACACATAAATTTGGAGATGCCTTCGACACAAGCATATTAGTGAATAAAATTTGCCATGGTTCATTAAATCATTGTAACCAAATTGTTACTAATATAATCTCTACCCTTTCACAAGAAATAATAATGAAACACTTTCCACATCAACAACTAACTACATCAAGAATTTAACTAACTATATGAGCATATGGTTTTAGGAAAATGTTGATAATATGTTGAGAATGCATACAAGATTGAAAAAAACAAGGAAATGGCCAATAACAAATGCTAATGGAATTGCAAGGGCTGTAACGAACCATCCAAAACAATATTAGTTGTTGAAAATTCACAACCAAGAGCCCTATCTCAAACCCATCTCTAGTGATCTTCATTCATGATTTCAAAATAGAAACAAAAATAAAATAAATACCAATACAAATTTAACGATTGTAAGATTGATTTATTAGGGAAACAATTAAAATCATTTTTTGTTCATCGTTGATGAAATTGCCACTTGATTGACAATAAAAGATAATTGAATGCATTTTATTTCAATAACCATGATAAAAATTTCAACCATACAATAGATGATGAATCACACAAAAAATCTATGAATTATAGAAAAACTTAATGCATTATGGACAATATAATCTTTTAACTCTAGAAACTCAAATAGGGAAATGAACATTCATTAGGCATGATTAGTTTTAGAAAATTATTACAAAGGGTGAGCTTTGTACTTTGAAAAGAGATTCTAAAGCATTCTTACTCATGAACAGTGTTTTTAAATGGCTTTGGCACATGGAATATATTTTACTCATGCGTGGATAGGCTCAATGGCTCCTTTATACTCAAATATTTAAGTGAATTGGTCCTCCAAGGTTTCTTCCTCTACAATTATCTTTCTTCTTCTCAAGTTTCAATTTCTTCTTTGTTGGTTTCTCTTTCATTAAGCGAAGCATTTATTTATTATAGATTGTCTTAGAAGACCAACCATCAAGGTTATTCGATTTTCCTTCCTAAGTATTTTTGGCATTTATTATTCAAGTTGATTATTGACTTCATATTTTTCCAATGTTAAAATTTTATTGTAAATTGCAAATGACGGGGATTACGGGAAAACAAGAAATGTGTATCCCTTCTCAGGAAACTGATAATGAAGAAGAAAATATCAAATAATGTATATGATGTTTCTCATGCAAACTAGTTGAGAAACTTAAAATAAGGAAGGTAATGTTTCGATAATGTTTTGTAGTTTCCATGTGAAACTATTTGTAATGAAGATAACAAGAAGGTACATTGCTTATAAAATGTGTCCTCTCTCTTACAATAGAATGGTGGTATTCTTTTTAGGATCTCGCTATTTATCTCTATATTGTTTCAGCCTTGTAATGTACGATTGATAATTTTCAGATCTGCATGTAGATCAATTAGTATTCGAGCAAATTATCTCAGTAAGTTGATGCTCAAAATAAAGTAGTAGGTTAGAAGACATCCAATTCTCCAAAAAAAATTTCATTGAATCATGGATCAGTAGTTCCACAACCTTAGCTATTAAATGCCCTTCCAAGTGTTTCTTCCTCAAGGTGATGAAAACTCTCTCATTACTGATATTTGCATTTCAGTCCATTTGGGTGGATGAAAATCATGATGCCTCAAATAGAAACTTCACTCAAGAACTCACTCAAGGACTTTCCAATCCAATATTTCACCATGGGTCTCTGTAAGCTAATCAATTTGAAACAACAAAGACACCCTTTAGGGTACATGGAGTCTATACATGCTTTAAATTTCTCAAATTTTAGAGCCAAACGAACCGAGAGGTTTTCGATTCTTGGATCCATGGTCTCTCCACCTATTTCAAAACATGTTCCAAGGTAGTAGAGGAAATGGATCTTGATTCACTAGCCTACAGTTGGAATGCATGGTGGGATACCTAGTTAGAGAATTTATCCTTGGTCATTAAGATTCTAGAGATAGAAGAGACTAGCCTTACCTACATCACATCTTGGGATGATTTTTTCTAGGCATTAATATCATGCTTCTATTTCACATGATATCTCCATAATCTCCTTGAAAATGATTAATGCTTTGCCATTGAATGAATTAGTCAATAAAACCTAAATTAACATCTTCTACAAGTTTCACATTTGACTACATATCTCTAATCTAGAAGAGGTGCTCATTGTGAAATTTAATTTTTATTTGTTAGTATTTTTTTGTTAAGAAGTTGTATTGCTCGATAATACTTCCTTAGACAAGGCCTTTCTTCGAGCCTTGGCCATGTGGGTGAAAGTAACTAGTTTAAATCTTCATAATTTGTACCATTATGTATTTTATGTAAAAAGGAAAAGAAATAAAAATAAAAAATATTATTATTATAAGCATGTTCTTCATGCTTTTACATTTTTGAGTCCAATAGATAAAGTCCTATTTTTGACCTATTGTAAAAGAACAAGAAAAGGAAAACTTTAAATGTGAATTTTTGGGACATAAACCCCTCTACATGCCAAGTAAACCTTTCCCTAATAGACATGTTTATTTGTACCCATCTGAACTATATAAATAGAGGATGGATAGAGATCATTTCAACACACACACTTGGATGGATTTTTGGCTTGAAATATCACAAAGAAGGGAAGAGAAGAAGTGAAGGACAATGTCTGGAAGAAATGATTTCTTCTTGGATCTAGGGTTTGTTGAATATCTATCTTCATTTGCTTCTTGTTGCTAGTCTCTTCCTATTGAATCTACTGAAAGAAAGGAAGTTTTGACTTGGAATCTAGATGTGGATTTTTTTGTGGTTATGGGTTTTGGATATCTCATGTGATCTAATTTTGTAAGAAGAAATTTTATGGCTTTTCCCCTTGGAGCAGATTTTCCCTGGCTTGGAGCCTATAACTTGTGTTCTATTTTATTTTGGGATATTCATGTTTTATGGTAATTGCATAATAAAGAAAGAAAACATAATAACAAAATTCTAACTATTTCACAAGTAATTATCATGTCATGGAAATCTAATGATAACATTGAAAATCTCACGATTCTCCAACATGATTTTAGAGCGAGATTGAAAGAAATGAGGCTGAAGATCGCATTTGGTTAGCATATATGACTATAATTTTTATTTAAATAATTCATTACTACTGAAGCTTTTATCACAGTGGTCTGAACAAAATCCCGGGAAATTAATTTTCTAGGAATTCAGTGACCCACTCTACAAGCTCTGGCTCTACGATCCCTAATGATTTAATACTCGAATTTATATGGATCACATTCTCTGTTCATATTGTATCTATGACTCAAACATTGAGTCTCTAAGGTAACCCTAAAACACTTTTTTTCATTCCCACTGTGGCATGGACTCGATGTTGCATGCATACATTGTATATATGATATCCTTCATCCATGATGATGTCTCATATTGACACCATTTGAGTTTCAGTCAACATCGAATACATTGATTGGCCTATAATATTGAATGATATGAATTGATAGCATCAACATTTTCATTTTTTCCTTGACTCGCTATATATTATAACATGAAGTTGATCTACAAATAAAGATTGAGAATTGCTATGCTCATGTTGAAGGCTTGTTGCATCTCATATGGCATTGTTGAAAATATGAATGTATTCAAAAGAATCGTTCCTAGAAGTTTGATACTTGAAAAAAACTTGCATTGATTCATATGCCTATACTAAAGAATACTGTGACCTAACTTAAAATCTACCTTAAAAGGAAAGGAAGGGACACATGCAAATATATAAGGTCAAAACACTCTGAACCTAACTCTTAGAATTGTGAAGATAATGGTGTATTTCGAGGTCATTGGGATTGTAGATGATCAAAATACTAACCCTACTCTCTATAAAACTTGAGTTGGAGCTAAAGTTCTAGCTACCATTCTTCGGCTCCTTATCCATGATAAGTTGGTATGTGTTTTTCTCCCTTTCTAAAAGTACTATAAAGATCTTAAACTCAAAGTTCGATATCATTTTGAAGTTCTAACTGTATATGTCCATAAGACTTGACATCTAGACGTGGATTTTTTGTGGTTATGGATTTTGGATATCATATTTGATATGATTCTATAAGAAGAGATTTTATGGTTTTTCCCCTTGGAGGGGATTTTTTCTAGCTTGGAGCCTATAACTTGTGTTCTATTGTCTTATGTGATTTTCATGTTTTATGGTAATTGCTTGATGAAGAAAGAAAACATAATAACAAAATGCTAACTATTTCAAAAGTAATTATCATGTCATGGAAATCTAATGATAACATTGAAAATCTCATGATTCTCCAACATGCTTTCAGAGTAAAGTTGAAACAAAGGAGGCTGAAGATCACATTTGGTTAGCATCTACCTCTTTAGCTTTTATTGAAATAATTTTCTACTACTAAAGATTTTATCTCACTGATCTGGATAGAATTCCAGGAAATTAAACTTGTAGGAAACTCGGTGAATCACTCTACAGTCTCCCTCTCTATGATCCCTAATGACCTAAGACTCAAATTTATATGCATCACATTCTCTTTGCCTATTTTTATTTATGAATCAAATGTTGACTCTCTGTCATAACCCTAAAAATATTTATGGCATTCTGACTGTGGCATGGACCTGATGTTGCATGCAGGTGCCATATATATAATATGTCTCATCTATGTTGATGGCTCATATTGATACCATTTGATTTTGAGTCAACATCAAATACAATGATTGGCCTATACTATTGAATTATATGGATCACCATCATCGATATTTCCATGTTTTCCTTGACTCACTATATATTATAAGACGTAAAGAAGTTGATATACAAATAAAGATTGAGAATTGTTATCCTCGTGCCGAAGGTTTGCTGAAGCTCATATGGGATTGTTGAAAATATGAATATGTTCAAAAGAATCACTGCTAGAGATTCAATAATTCTATAAAACTTGCACTGATTCATATGACTATACTAAAGAAAGAATTGTATATGTCCATAAGACTTGGCATCTATAGGTGGATTTTTTTTGTGGTTACGGGTTTTGGATATCTCATTTGTTCTGATTCTATAAGAAGATATTTTATGGATTCTCCCCTTAGAAGGGATTTTCCTTGGCTTGGAACCTATAACTTGTGTTCTATTGTCTTTTGTGGTCCTCATGTTTTATGTTAATTTCTTGATGAAGAAAGAAAACATGATAACAAAATGCTAACTATTTCACAAGTAATTATCATGTCATGGAAATCTAATGATAACAATGAAAATATCAAGATTCTCCAACATGATTTTAGAGAGAGGTTGAAACAAAGGAGACTAAATATCACATTTGGTTAGCATCTACCTTTGCAATTTTTATTGAAAGAATTTACTACTATTGAATCTTTTATCTCGGTAGTCTGGACAAAATTCCATGAAATTATACTTCTGGGAAACTTAGTGACTCACTCTACAGTCTCCCTCTCTACGATCCCTAATTATCTAAGACTCAAATTTATATGGATGAAATTCTTTGTTCATATTATATCTATGACTCAAAAATTGACTCTCTACGGTAACCCTAAAAAGCTTTGTGGCATTCCCATTATGGCATGGACTCGATGTTGCATGCATATACCATATACCTGATATGTCTCATCTATGGTGATGGCTCATATTGATACCGTTTGAGTTTCAATCAACATCAAATACAATGATTAGCCTATAATATTGAATGATATTGATGGATATCATCAACATTTGCAATTTTTCATTGACTCGCTATATATTATAACATCTAAAGAAGTTGATCTACAAATAAAGATTGAGAATTTCTATGCTCGTGTCGAAGGTTTGTTGAATCTCATATGACATTGTTGAAAATATGAATGCACTCAAAATAATCGCTCCTAGAGATTGAATAGTTCAAGAACACTTGCATTGATTCATATGCCTATAATGAAGAAAGAATTGTGTATGCCCATTAGACTTGGCACCTAGAGGTGGAAATTTTTGTTATTATGGGTTTTGGATACCTCATTTGATTTGATTATATAAGAAGAGACTTTATGGTTTTTCACCTTGGAGGGTGTTTTCCCTAGCTTGGAGCTATAACTTGTGTTCTATTGTCTTCTATGATCTTCATTTTTTATGGTAATTTCTCGATGAAGAGAGAAAACATAATAACAAAATGCTAACTATTTCATAAGTAATTATCATGTCATGGAAATCTAATTATAACATTGAAAATATCATGATTCTCCAACATTCTTTTAAACAGAGTTGAAGATCACATTTGGTTAGCATCTACCTCTGTAATTTTTATTAAAAGAAATTACTACTACTAAATCTTTTATCTCGGCGGTCTAGACAAAATTACAGGAAATTAATTTTTTCTTCAACTTAATAAAGTCTAATTATGACTTAATCCCCTCTCCTCTCCACTCCCCCCACCCACCACCTTGTTTAGGCCTTAAGACTTATTTTCTTTTATGTAGAACTCATGCAAGATTTCGGGAATGAGTGTGAACTTTGAGGAATAAATGTGCAGTTTACAACATAGTACCTAGAGGGAAATGTGGAAATGTTCATGGATATAATGAAAGGGATGAAGATTTCGAACAAGAACGCATACACATTCTTAGAATTTTCAAATCCCATTATAATTATATCAAGAAACACCTTTATGCATTCAACCTTTAACTATATAAACAAATCATTAAAATACAATACAATTAATCATTGAAGGAGTCCAAACACAATTCCATACCTTGGGATCATCAAAATCTCAACTCATAAAAAATTCAAAATTTAGATATATTTAAAAATTAGAAAAATTTATAAATACATCATTGATTAAACTTAGATTATGATGAAATTTAAAATAACCACTAATACATTTAAAGTTGTGAAAAAATAATCTTATATATATTATATATATATATATATATATATAATAAGTTGAAATCAATACCTCACAAACCTATCCTCTAAACCAATCTATTAGTGGGGATGGAGCCATGTGAGAAATATATAATAATCAACCCAGTGCAAGCTATTATCTATAATTTGTTTATGAAATGTTGACAATATAAGTTGAAGATGGAAAGTGTAATATCCCTATTATAATTACCCCTGCATAAAAGTAATTTCAACTTACGAATGAGTTATTAACTGATTCTTGGTAGTTGTGAACTGAATGAGGGGGCAACATTTCCTTTTTTGCGGGAAAAGCTCATTCTTGCAACTTGGGTCCGGCGAAATTGGCTCAATTGGCTCTTCGTTTGTGGCATGCTATGGCCCGAAGGTCCAGTGTTTACCTTGCTTTCCTTCAGGAGAGGGGTTTATGGTCTTGGAATAGCAACGAGAGTATGGCTTGCTCCACAGTATCGTCAACCCGCCATGGTGAGGTCTATTTTTCTCCGGCAGACCGCTCCTCATTGCATAAGGGCTTCAGTTCACCTTTATAAAGATTCAAGTAGAAATGGGTTTCGAACCCGGTCCAAAAGTGCAGGGTTTTGTAATTTCCGGTGGCAACTAAAGTCAAACATTTTTGTAATAGTTTCAATCTGATAAATCGATCCTTTGGAAGGAAAGTGATGGGTGCAACGGTTGGAGGTCTTAGATAAAATCAAGAAGGGAATTACGGTGAAAAGATTTATGACTTTCTTAACATTCGTTGGGAAAACTTGAATGTTAAATCTGGGAAGCGAGCGCCTATAGTAGATATTTCATCAACCACCAACCTACCAGCAGGTTTTCCAATGGGAGACTACAACAGAGTTGTCGAAGGAAAGAGATAAGTTGATCTCTTGAAGCATTCTTTGTTTATGTGTAGTAAAAGAATGATTAAATTATATGTTTTCTTGGTAGGAAAATATGTTGATGCATGCAGTAAAAGAATGATTAAATTACATGTTTTATTGGTAGGAAAATATGTTAAAATATGTTGATGCAAGCGGTAAAGGAATGATTACTTTATATGACTTATTGGTAAAGAAAATATGTTAAAGATCGATTATTGTGTATGTTTTCTTGGTAAAGAAAATAGGTAATTCCTCTTAGAAAGACTACATGTGAGTCTTGTGTGTAAAATGCTTGTCTCTCGTCATTTTCTTGGAATAAAATCCTTGTTAAATATAGCCAAAATATCTTCTTGAGAAAAGAAGAAGAAGCATATAAACATCCTGAGGACATAGCGTGAAAAGTGGCCAAGTTTTCTTGAATTAAAATAAGTATTTTTAAAAGTTTCTTGAAAAAGGATATATGCTAATGGCATTGCGATACGAGCTAATTTCTAAGTTCATGTGAAATATTTATGCATTACATGCATGATCTAATTAGCTAGTGAAGTGCTTCTAGGCTCATAGATATTTATTTCTATAGTTTTCCTTTTAGGAAATTGTACATACTTCATGTATGGAGAGGATGGCTTGTATGAGTAGATTTCTTGAAACAAAAATAGAGTTTCCTATTTTTGAAAGGACACATGAATAGTGTTCATGCAAGAACTAGAATCCATACTTGTTTCATGAAAAGACTATGTGCATTGAAGTAAAAATGATTGTGTTAGGAAAAAAACACATGTTGCATGCATATAAGGGTAGCTATTGTGACTTTGGAAATATGAGTCTGTGTGTACTTAGAGAAATTTGATCACGTTACTTTCTTGAAAATATAATCTTCTTGAAAGATTGTCTTGTTAGAATGAGTTGTGTTTGACTTCTTGATTTTTGATGCATTAAAAGCGTAAATTAACCTGTTTTTTGTATCTGATTTTTATGCATAAAGATGGATATCTTTAATTAAATTTCTCTTAAAGGGAAGCTTTAGAATCCTCATATAGGAAGACAGAGAAAATGATGTTATAATAACTTCTTTAGAAGAAGTATGTGATTTGGTCATGAAATGATGGTAGATTCTAGTGAAGGGAAATGTGTTGCATATATATTAAAAAAAATGGCTTATGATAAAGCTAATGTATGCACAAAGAATAGTCATTGTTGACATAGAAGTTATGTTCTTTGTATGTTAGAGAGAGGACTATGTTGAGTTTCTTCGAAAAATAACTATGTTGAAAATAACATATGTGCTTTAAGCATAGAAATAATAGTTTTCACATGTATGAAAGATGTAATGATTATGTTATACCATTTAGAGAACTAAAGAGTTAGATCTCTTAAGAGAATTATTGCATTATGTAAATACCATTGTGAGGTCAAACCAATACTTACTAGGTATATGTACTAGCCTATATAGTATTTCATTGCTTGCTTATGCATATGAGAGAGGTTAAAGATCTCTTTTAGAGGTTGCTTATTGATTGATTAATATGATATCTAATCTTGTTGCCAAGCTTGTTGACAACTACATTGACAGGAAACGATGGCGGATGGCGTCAAAGGAAAGTCATGTTTAACCTTGTGGCAGGAAAAGGATTAATGGACCATGCATATGAGTTTGCGTAGCAGGGTCGTACATTGCTAAAACAATCATGCCACAAGGGATGTTGTATGTGGCGGTATGTAAGTAAAGATTACATGGAAACGGTATTAGCTTATAGCTAGTTATGTGGCAACTTAATGATAATTCATTGTAATGATTTTATGACAATGGTTAAGGGATGGAATCCCTTGTAAGCCATTGAGTGAGGGGTGAAAACCCTCACGAGCGTTTAATAATAAGATTAAACGTTTGCTGGTTTTCACCCTACGGGGTTTCCAGGGTATATTGGTGTTCAATGGTGTGATTGCCTTTTGTGTCAGGTTTGATGATGATGAATCATTGATGTTGATGGTTCTTTATTTGATGGCATAATCATATTGTCCAAGTTTAATATATATTAATATGTTTATGGAAATCTTGAAATGGATGCAAGGATTCATGAGACAGTTTATGTTATTACACTACCACAGTGGTGGTTAAAGGTTATGCAATGGTTACGTAACTTACTGTCTTTGATGGCAATTTACTTGATATACTAATGAATATTATATCTAATGGTTAATGATGAATTGTGGAGTGGTGAATTGGATCATTACTTGTGGTAATTTGTATAAAAAAAATTCTAACTCCCTACTTTTACATGCGAGGTTACCGGGGTATGTTACAAGTGGTATCAGAGCTAAAGGTTGCAGTACTGGCACCTTTGGGAATTGGTAAGCGGAAAGGAAATTGAGGTACGCCGTCAGTAGGCATTAGCTCAGGTATGAGTTTAACCATTCACATATTGATTTACATAGTACACTACTTTCGGCATGATAAGTGTGATTTGTGTTTAAACTGCTTTGAGTAGTAAGTAATAAAGTTGTTGCATAACTATGTTTATGACATTGGATTCCTAATGAGGATAAAAGACAATGAAACTTTTGTCGCACTTAAGAACAATATTGAACACTCATTGACGAAAGTGACAATCAACAACCCACTTTTGATTTGCAAATATGGCGATAACAATGATGTATTTATTAAACAGGATTGATGTTGCAATGAACTAATTTTAATGAGTTAATGCATGAATGTAAAATACGGGGATGTCCTTGGATTTGACGATGTAGTGTTTAAAAAAAAAAAAAAGAGACTGTGCAATGCAAGACGAGCAGGGGCAAGAGCCAGTGTATGCGCAACGTCCACTTGAAGACAGTCATAAATATTTGCCAGATGTGGTGCATGGAATAAATCTTCAAAGGGAAATATCAAGACGGAGTCGGAGGAGGAAATAATTGGTACTTATGGGTATGCTTTGCACTTCCACCATCATTTTGGACCCTCTGTACATGATTTCTCATCTGTGAGGCCCTCGTCGAGCTCCGTGGTGGTGTAGCATAATGAAGAGAAAGATTGAAGAGCGATTTTGACATCGGGATCATGCGGTGTGGAGGTTGCCAGGAAAAAAATAAGTATCTTGTTCAATTCTCTTGAATTAAAATATGTGCATGTTATTATATTTACAATATTGCATTATGAGAAGATAGTTCTCGTAAGTTTTGTTCCTGGTTTTCCAGATTTTTAACTGTCTATTTCTGTGCTATTTGATATGGATATTTTGGCACGCAGTAGAAAACTTTATCTGCTTGAATCGACTTGATTGTAATAACTAATTTTTTATTCAGTCTTGTCATAGATGCTTGAGGATGATTGGTAGTTGAGATTGATTAGTATTGCATGACTAACAAATAGAAGTTATATGCATTAATTGCATTGGATTTAAGATTATTACAATTCGTAAACAAGTGATGGTTTATTGATGTCACATACGTGGAATGTGTATGATGATTTTATGAGAAGAGTTCTTAATTTTACTCACTAGGAGAATGCTTGATGAATAGTGTATGCTTACGTCTTAATTATTTGAGATTCACTAGCATGGTATGTGTTTATGTTAATCATTACTAGTTGTGAGATAAAAATCCTTTGAGCCTCGATTTAATGATGGTTGAATTTATCTCTACTATGGGAATGACGGATTTCTTATGCATGTTGCATTCGAGTATGAAGTTAATTGTAGAGGCATGTCCAGTGGGTAACATTTCTAGGACCCATTCATGGTAGAATTACATGTAACAATTATTCATAAATAGACTACCTGTGTTAATGAAGTTATTAGTAAACTCTAACTACCTTCCCCAACTATAGATGCTTTCAAAGGAAAAAGGAAGCAAGGAGAAGGGAGAAGACCATGCTGTAGGACAGACGGAGAAGGAAAAAGAATCGGTAAGTCTGGTGATGACCAAATAGCGCCTGATGTGCATGTGAGTATTCCTTTGACCATGCTTAAGGAGTTGGAAAATGATAACTATAGTGTGTTGATGTTAATGATTTTCGTAATGTCTCCTTGAAGTCATTATTCTGAAATGGTCACATAGTAGTGATAAGATAGTTGTTGCATCTAACATCAAGTGGTAACTCTAGTGCATGTGTGACACTTAGGGGATCATGCTTCTAATTGCATAAGTAGAGGAATTGCTTCCGATAAGGGTAGTTTAATTAGTTAGCTATGCATGTTGAACCAACGGTTGGTCAGAACACCTTGATTATTCTTAATTATATTAATGATGCATGGCCAATGCTGGCCATAGTAAATGTAAGATAATACTCCATTAATGACGGTATGGATTAAGACAACAGACTATGGGAAATTGGAAATGTTTCGATTATTAACTCATCTGTTGTTGACATTTATACATTAATGAATATTTGCATATGCTTTTATACATGACAATATTGTATGCATAGAAAACTTTGGAAATTGAATACTTGCTAACTGATGCATATTTATAACTAATGTAGCTGAGGGGATTAAGTAGTGGTAACTTAATGGCTACAAGAAAACTCGTCATGTAAATTGCTGCAATGTGAATTGCAATCATAAATGAGAAAGAATGACGTTATATGATATGCATGAATTATGTTATTTGGAAAATATGAATGCATACAACATGTATGATAGATATGTTTCCCATCAATCTAGATGTTGTGGAACCCATGATGAGGGTTAAGTGAATGCATGGTGTACATGCATGTCTATTTTGTTAAAGATAATGTTCATATGGTTCATTACGTAAATTAATTTAGGAAAGAGTAATAAAAGAGAAAGTTAACATGCCAGACAGTTGCAAATAGTTGTGCAAGGCTAGAATGCCTTAGGTTGATGGCAGTTACCTGCCCGGAGGGGTTGATGGTACTTGTCTGCCCGGACTTCCTCTCCCTAGAATTCTTGAGCTGGTTGGCCAGTGGAATTCCATGTTAGACCTGGTAAGGTCTCTATCAAAGAAACTGTCTGGATGTGAAAATGACTCGACTTGGTTGTGGAAACTAGTTCCCATGGGTTGGGAATTTTTTAGTCTATTGTGATTGTCATAGCTAAAGAAATTAACTAATCAGTTATATCTGATGTTAAAAATAAATTCTATATATAGTTGTGTGAAATATGTTATGCACATTTAACAGGAAATGAGCTTAATGCTCAATAAGGAGTTATTGGAAATTTTAAGTCCTTTAGCATATTATTAACCTTGTAGGGGCTAAGACAATTTTCACTTGATGCAGTGAATAATTGTTAGAGAGCTAGGTGCTCTTTTGGTACTTTTAAAAGTACTCTGTGGATGTCTTTAGTGAGAATTAATTCAGTGTGCTTGTGGAGCAGTGATGAGCTCTTTAAGGTACTTGTAAAAGTACTCTGATTTAAAAGTCATCTAACATTGCACAATTGACTGATAGTTAAAAGTATTTCATTTGACTCAGAATATTGTGACTAATGCGATTGGATTTGTTAGTCATACATTACAAGAATTACTTACCATGGAGGGTTGATGCGTTGTTTAATCACTATTAAAATGCTTACGCGAAAGTGCTCACGATTTTCAAGAGCAGATGGTAAGTAATGGTAAGTTGATATGGAGTTTGGTTTTTGAATTGAATAAGGGCCAAGTGGTGGCCATTAGAACTTGCATATTTTTGCAGTTATGAATGCTTGTGACTATTGATCTTACTTATGATTATATCATTACTATTTTTGTTTATTGTCATTTCTCGGAATGAAATCTTTGATTTTAAAGAGGAAGGATCATCTTTTGTGTGGTTTAGATGGTAATATCATGGGTAAAATCTAAGGTTCCATCGAGAGATGAACACCGAGGACGGTGTTCTTGTTAAGGTGGGGAGTATGTCATATCCCTCTCGTAAATAACTTAAAGGTAAAATCATTTATGAAATAGTAATTTTGTTAAGAAGGTTACAAATCAGTTTCAAAAACTACTTCTTGGTAGTTGTGAAACTGAATGAGGAGGAGTTGGAACGAGATTGATACGTTCTGGCGCTCTTTGCTTATTCACCGGGGGAGAGCAGTGGTGAGGGACATGGAATCTGGTATCATTCTTGAAAATTTTCCAGATTCTTTGTTTATTTTGGAGATCTTTCAGGATAAACAGGCATGGAGATCGGGTTGGGCGGAGGGCTAGCAAACCCAAGTTCCTCCTGCAATGAAGGGGTTCAAGATACTCACTTTATTGCTGCTTTTGCAATGGGTATGCCTCCATATCGCGGTACAGAGGCCACTTCTCTAGAGCTCCTCAATGACAATATAGCGGGATGAAGAGTTGGTTTCTGATGGAGTTCATGAGATGGCTTCTCGGAGAATTATAGTGAAGTCCAGATCGCAGACTGGATTGCAATGTATTTTATCCTTGACGTAGCTGCAATGAGACTTATGGGTTCATGCCTTGCAATGTATCTATAGTTGGTAATTGTTTTAGCTAGTGGTTTATGGATACTTGATGACCCGGGCTGCCACTTTTATGTCGAATGGAAGCAAGCTATCGTGGTCTGTGATGGGACCTAGTTTAATTGGGGGTTTGTTTTTGCCTATTTTTGGAGCTATCCCAAACTCCCTGCTGGTTTTAGTTTGTGGCTAGTGTTACGAAACAAAGCCTGCATATGATATTCAAAGGCCTTTCAAGACATAGTTCTGATAGGTGATGAAGGAAACGAGACTATTCAAAGACCTTTCAAGACATAGTTTTGATAGGTGATGAAGGAAACGAGGCTATTCAAATACCTTTCAAGACATAGTTCTGATAGGTGGTGAAGGAAACAAGGTTTCCATGGAAAAGATAAGTAACTTGTCACTTTCTTGAAGAAAAATATAGGAATATTTTATATGTTTTCTTGGTAGGAAAATATGTTGATGCATACAGTAAAATAATAATTAAATTACATGTTTTCTTGGTAGGAAATTATGTCGATGCATGCGGTAAAAGAATGATTAAATTACATGTTTTCTTGTAGGAAAATATGTCAATGCATGCGGTAAAAGAATGATTAAATTACATGTTTTCTTGGTAGGAAAATATGTTAATGCATGTGGTAAAAGAATGATTAAATTACATGTTTTCTTGGTAGGAAAATATGTCGATGCATGCGGTAAAAGAATGATTAATTTATATGATTTCTTGGTAAATAAAATATGTTAAAGATTGATTATTGTGTATGTTTTCTTGGTAAAGAAAAGAGGTATCTGCTCTTAGAAAGACTACATTGAGTCTTGTGTGTAAAATGCTTGTCTCTGGTCATTTTCTTCGAATAAAATCCTTGTTAAATATAGCGAAAATATCTTCTTGAGAAAAGAAGAAAAAGCATATAAACATCCTGAGGACATAGCGTAAAAAGTGGCCAAGTTTTCTTAAATTAAAATAAGTATTTTTATAAAAGTTTCTTGAAAAAGGATATATGCTAATGGCATTGCGATACGAGCTAATTTCTAAGTTCATATGAAATATTTATGCATTACATGCATGATTGAATTAGCAAGTGAAGTGCTTCTAGGCTCATAGATATTTATTTCTATAGTTTTCCTTTTAGGAAAGTGTGCATACTTCATGTATGAAGATGATGGCTTTTATGAGTAGATTTCTTGAAACAAAGTTTCCTATTTTTAAAAGACACATGAATAGTGTTCATGCAAGAACTAGAATCCATACTTGTTTCATGAAAAGACTATGTGCATTGAAGTAAAAATAATTGTGTTAGGAAAAAACACATGTTGCATGCATATAAGGGTAGCTATTGTGACTTTGGAAATATGAGTCTGTGTGTACTTAGAGAAAGTGATCACGTTAACTTTCTTGAAAAATATAATCTCTTGAAAGATTGTCTTGTTAGATGAGTTGTGTTGACTTCTTGATTTTGATGCATAAAGCGTAAATTAACCTTGTTTTTGTATCTTGATTTTTATGCATAAAGATGGATATCTTTAATAATTTCTCTAAAGGGAAGCTTTAGAATCCTTCATATAGGAAGACAGAGAAATGATGTTATAATAACTTTCTTTAAGAAGAAGTATGTGATTTGTTGTATGAAATGATGGTAGTATTCTAGTGAAGGGAAAATGTGTTGCATATATATAAAAAAATGGCTATTATGATAAGCTAATGTATGCACAAAGAATAGTCATTGTGACATAGAGTTATGTTCTTTGTATGTTAGAGAGACTATGTTGAGTTCTCGAAAAATAACTATGTGAAAAGAACATATGTGTTTAAGCATAGAAATAATAGTTTATCACATGTATGAAGATGTAACGATTATGTTATACATGTTAGTAGAACTAAAGAGTTAGATCTCTTAAAGAGAATTATGCATTAATGTAAATAACCATTGTGGAGGTCAAACAATACTTACTAGAGTATATGTACTAGCTATATAGTATGTCATGCTTGCTCATGCATATGAGTAGAGGTTAAAGATCTCTTTTAGAGGTTGCTTATTGATTGATTAATATGATATCTAATCTTGTTGCCAAGCTTGTTGACAACTACATTAACAGGAAACGATGGCGGATGGCGCCAAAGGAAAGTGATGTTTAACCTTGTGGCAGGAAAAGGATTAATGGACCATGCAGATGAGTTTGCGTAGCAGGGTCGTACATTGCTAAAACAATCATGCCACAAGGGATGTTGTATGTGGCGGTATGTAAGTAAAAGATTACATGGAAACTGTATTAGCTTTTAGCTAGTTATGTGACAACTTAATGATAATTCATTGTAATGATTTTATGACAATGGTTAAGGGATGGAATTCCTTGTAAGCCATTGAGTGAGGGGTGAAAACCCTCACGAGCGTTTAATAATAAGATTAAATGTTTGTTGGTTTTCACCCTACAAGGTTTCCAGGGTATATTGGTGTTCAATGGTGTGATTGCCTTTTGTGTCAGTTTGATGATGATGAATCCTTGATGTTGATGGTTCTTTATTTGATGACATGATCATATTGTCCAAGTAGGAGATTAATTAATATGTTTATGGAAATCATGAAATGGATGCAAGGATTCATGGGATAGTTTATGTTATTACACTACTACAGTGGTGGTTAAAGGTTATGCAATGGTTAAGTAACTTACTGTCTTTGATGGGAATTTACTTGATGTACTAATGAATACTATATCTAATGGTTAATGATGAATTGTGGAGTTGTTAATTGGATAATTACTTGTGGTAATTTGTATAAAAAATTCTAACTCCCTATTTTTACATACGAGGTTATCGGGGTATGTTACAAGTGGTATCAGAGCTAAAGGTTGCAATACTGGCGCCTTTGGGAATTGGTAAGCAGAGAAGAAATTGAGGTACGCCACCAGTGGCTTTAACTCAGGTATGTGTTTAGCCATTCGCAAATTGATCTGTGTAGTACACTACCTTCGGCATCATATGTGTGAATCATGTTTATAACTGCTTTGAGTAGTAAGTAATAAATTTGTTGAGTAACTATGTTCATGACATTGGATTCCTGATGATGATAAAAGACAATGAAACTTTTGTTGCACTTAAGAACAATATTGAACACTCATTACACTTATGAAAAATCTTGAACACTCATAGACGAAAGTGACAATCAACAATCCACTTTTGATTTGCAAATATGGCGATAGCAATCATGTATTTATTAAACAGGATTGGTGTTGCAATGAACTAATTTTAATGAGTCAATGCATGAATTTAAAATACGGGGATGTCCTTGGATTTGATGATATGGTGTTTAAAAAAAAAAGAGACTGTGCAAGATAAGCAGGGGCAAGAGCCAGTGCATGTGCAACGTCCACCTGAAGACAGTCATAAATATTTGCCAGATGTGGTGCATGGAATACATCTTCAAAAGGAAATAATTGGTACTTATGGCAATGCTTTGCACTTCAACCATCATTTTGGACTCTCTGTACATGATTTCTCATCTGTGAGGCCCTCGTCGAGCTCCGTGGTGGTATAGCATAATGAAGAGAAAGATTGAAGAGCGATTTTGACATCGGGATCATGCGGTGTGGAGGTTGCCAAGAAAAAGATAAGTATCTTGCTCAATTCTCTTGAATTAAAATATGTGCATGTTATTATATTTACAATATTGCATTTTGAGAAGATAGTTCTTGTAAGTTTTGTTCCTGGTTTTCCAGATTTTTAACTGTCTATTTCTGTGCTATTTGATATGGATATTTTGGCACACAGTAGAAAACTTTATCTGCTTGAATCGACTTGATTGTAATAACTAATTTTTGATTCAGTCTTGTCATAGATGTTTGAAGATGATTGGTAGTTGAGATTGGTTAGTATTGCATGACTAACCAATAGAACTTATATGCATTAATTGCATTGGACTTAAGATTATTACAATTCGTAAACAAGTCATGGTTGATTGATGTCACATGCGTGGAATGTGTATGATGATTTTATGAGAAGAGTTCTTAATTTTACACACCATGAGAATGCTTGATGAATAGTGTATGCTTATGTCTTAATTATTTGAGATTCACTAGCATGGTATGTGTTATGTTAATCATTACTAGTTGTGAGATAAAAATCCTTTGAACCTCGATTTAATGATGGTTGAATTTATCTCTACTATGGGAATGACGGATTCTTATGCATGTTGCATTCTAGTGTGAAGTTAATTGTAGAACCATGATCAGTGGGTAACATTTCTAGGACCCATTCATGGTAGAATTACATGTGACAATTAGTCATAAATAGACTACATGTGTTAATGAAGTTATTAGTAAACTCTAACTACCTTCCCCAACTGTAGATGCTTTCAAAGGAAAAAGGACGCAAGGAGAAGGGAAAAGACCATGTTGTAGGGACAGACGGAGAAGGGAAAAGAATCGGTAAGTCTGGTGATGACCAGATAGCGCTTGATGTGCATGTGAGTATTCCTTTGACCATGCTTAAGAAGTTGGAAGATGATAACTATAGTGTGTTAATGTTAGTGATTTTCGTAATGTCTCCTTGAAGTCATTATTCTGAAGTGGTCACATGGTAGTGATAAGATAATTATTGCATCTAACATCAAGGGGTAACTCTATTGCATGTGTGACACTTAGGGGATCATGCTTCTAATTGCATAAGTAGAGGAATTGCTTCCGATAAGGGTAGTTTAATTAGTTAGCTATGCATGTTGAACCAATGGTTGGTCAGAACACCTTGATTATGCTTAATTATATTAATGATGCATGGCTAATGCTGGCCATAGTAAACATAAGATAATACACCATTAATGACAATTTGGATTCAGACAACAGATTATGGGAAATTGGAAATGTTTAGATCATTAACTCAACTATTGTTGACAATTATACTTGCATATGCTTTTATACATGATGATATTGTATGCATGAAAAAATTTGGAAATTGAATACTTGTTAAAAGGATGCATATGTATAACCAAAGTTGCTAATGGGATTAAGAAGAGGTAGCTTAATGGCAACAAGAAAACTCATCACATAAATCGTTGCAATATGAATTGTAATTATAAATGAGAAAGAATAAAGTTATATGATATGCATGAATTGTGTTATTTAGAATCTGAGTGCATACAACATGTTTGAGAAATATGTTTCCCATCAATCTAGATGTTGTGGACCCATGATGAGGGTTAAGTGTAAATGCATGGTGTACATGCATGTTTATTTTGTTAATGATAATGTTCATATGGTTCATTACGTAGATTACTTTGGGAAAGAGTAAAGAGAAATTTAACATGCCAGACAGTTGCAGATAGTTGTGAAAGGCTGGAATGCCTTGGGTTGATGACAGTTACCTGCTCGGAGGGGTTGATGGTACTTGTCTGCCCGGATTGTGAAAGGCTGGAATGCCTTGGGTTGATGACAGTTACCTGCCCGGAGGGGTTGATGGTACTTGTCTTCCCGAGTTTGGGTTGATGGCAGTTACCTGCCCGGAGGGGTTGATGGTACTTGTCTGCTCGGATTTCCTCTCCATAGAATTCTTGAGCTGGTCGGCCAGTGGAATTCCATGTTAGACCTAGTAAGGTCTCTATCCAAGAAACTGTCTGGATGTGAAAATAACTCGATTTGGTTGTGGAAACCAGTTCCCATGTGTTGAAAATTCTTTAGCCTATTGCAGTTATCATAGCTAAAGAAATTAACTAATCAGTTATATGTGATGTTAAAAATAAATTCTATATATGGTTGTGTGAAATATGTTATGCACATTTAACAAGAAATGAGCTTAGTGCTCAATAAGGAGTTATTGGAAATTTTAATTCCTTTGTTGTATTATTAATCTTGTGAACATCTTGGTAGGGGCTAAGAAAATTCACTTGATGCAGTGATTGACTGTTTTGATGATTAGAGAGCTATGTGCTCCTTTGGTACTTTTAGAAGTACTCCGTGGATGTCTTTAGTGAGAATCATTTTAGTGTGCTTGTGGAGCAGTGATGAGCTCTTTAAGGTACTTGTAAAAGTACTGTGATTTAAAAGTCATCTAACATTGCACAATTGACTGATAGTTAAAAGTATTTCATTTGACTCAGAATATTGTGACTAATGCGATTGGATTTGTTAGTCATACATTACAGGAATTACTTACCATGGAGGGTTGATGGGCTGTTCAACCACTATTCAAATGCTTACGTGAAAGTACTCATGATTTTCAAGAGTAGATGGTAAGTAATGGTAAGTTGACATAGAGAATTGTTTATTATGAATTTGAACAAGGGTCAAGTGATGGCAATCAGAACTTGCATATTTTGCAGTTATAAATGCTTATGAATATCGATTTTTCTTATGTTATGACATTACAATTTTTGTTTATTGTCATTTCTTGGAATGAAATATCTGATTTTAAAGAGCAAGGATCACATTTTGTGTGGTTTAGATGGTATATCATGATTAAAATATCAAGTTCCGACGAGAGATGAACACCGAGGACGGTGTTTTTGTTAAGGGGGGGAGTATGTGATATCCCTGTCATAAATAACCCTGCGTAAAAGTAATTCAAGATTACGAATCAGTTATTAACTGATTCTTGATATTTGTAAAACGGATTGAGGGAAATGAAGAGAGGGATCTTGGTAAAAAGGAAAACCGCTTGTCTGTCGATAGGGAGAGTGTGAGACTGAATATATGATATGATGATGGTCGTGCGTTTGATCGATATCTTTGATGGAAGAGCGTGAGACTGAATATTTTGAAGGTCGTGTGTTCGATTCAGACTGAGTATATAAAGATCGTTTGTTCTATCTGTATCTTTGTTGAGAGAGCGTCAGACTGAAGCTCTTTGAAGGTCGTGTTGGATCGAGGCGCAACGTACCTACCACTTCATAACAATACTAACAATACTTCCAATCACGGTAAGCATTTTTGTCAATTCGAATTATGTTAAGATTTTTGAGCCATGCGTTTTCTTCTTCGATCTTCGAGCCTTGTTTTCAAATATGGTATATAATTTTGTTTTGCAACCATGGATAGAGTTTATCGATAATTTCATTGGCACAATCAGGATAGAGTTTATCGATAATTTCATTGGCACAATCATTGTTTTAAAGTGTTAGTTTAAAAAAAAAATTGCAACTATGGATATCGTTTATGGATAATTTTGTTTGCACGAGCACTGGTTTAAAATTATTTTTTCTGCAACTATGCGAATATTTATTGATATTTTTCGTGTTGTAATTTTGGTCGCACATCGAAATGTCTGAACACTTTGTCATCAAGATTCGTCCTCAGTTACTATATCGGCCC
>APFE031758783.1:2959-22359 GCA_000404065.3 Pinus taeda | reverse complement strand
TAATGAAAAAAATAAAAAAAAAAACAATTACAATCATTTTTTTAAAGAAAATTAAAAGTGGACTATAAATATATAAATATCAATAAATTTATTGATATAATCATGCTCCTATGATGAGTGAAGTGTTCGAGGAGTGAGATGTCGAAATGTATTTATATAATTAATTAGCTACCGTAGAAACCATACTCATCTAATTTGCATGATGAGTCATGTTGCTCCACATATCATTGGAGGCCATACTTTTTATTCTCACAACTACACTTAAAACCTCTGAATCCATTGTGTTTTCTATAACTAAAACATCACATAATATAAGTTTAGACATTTATAATGAATTTAACATCATTTCAAAATTGGGTATTCTTTACTTTAATTATGATACATTGGTATTCTGTGAAGATTGACATTTGGATCCAAAGCACGTAGTGTATTCCAACATATCGTGGTGATATACACATTGATCGTGGTGATATACACATTGATATCAAAGAGTTTTGACACATAATATTGTTCCTCAAGTCAATATTTCTATCATTTACGTAATAACCATATCGAGGAGAAGAAATACATAGGGCTACCGTAGATCTTCTAATAGTAAATCTTTTGAATTGGTTTGGTCATTTGACTATGTTCATTCCTATATATATATAATATAAAGTCTTCACTTTATGAGAGGACTTGTAGTTCTTTACCCTTGTTGAGCTACTAGCATGCTATCCCTTGTGAAAATTTTGTAGTATTTCAATAGTTGTTCATTGTAAAGTCATACTCAAGTTGCGGGCTTTTCTTTGACAAAATGAAATTAGATATATTTAGTGTTTTTTTGTTTTAAATAATATTTGTATGGTATATAATCAAATAATAAAAGTCAGACAAGGAAATTAGATAGGTTTGTTTGGTTTTTTTAAGTACTGTTTGTATGGTATATAATCAAATAATAAAGAAGATATCTATTTAATTTATAATAAATAAAAAAGATATATTTGAAAATAGTTTTAATTCATGTTGAATTGATTTTAATGTCGGTTGTATTTATTGAAACGAATGTACACATATTGGTTTCAAATTAAGAAAATTCAGAAGCATTTGATTACAAATAGATTTAAGATTAAAAATGCAGTTCCTTATGGTATCTTGTTAAGTGAAACAGAGACTGCTCCTAATGAAGCAATTGCTATGGTATGAGTCATAAGGTATTTAAAAAAATTGAGCAAATGGAAGAGGGTAGATGGCCTAAGGTTGTCTTTAATGACAGATTGTGCAAGAGCAAAAAACTTGGGTGCAACAAAATAACAAATGGTTTAGTAAATGGGGTATTTGCTTGAACGTGTGTCCCATAAACAACAAAGAGATAAAAGCTTTTGTTATGGAAAAGTTCCACAAACGTACTTGGGATAAGGAGCTAGGAACAAAGACAAATTACTATATTGAAGTGTTTAATCCCACTCATAATCATCAACCAAAAGCATACATAGATGCCAATATCTCTTGGAGAGCCAAAATTCTTATTGCTCAGTTAAGGACTAATCCTCATCAACTCTGTTGTGAAACAGGGCACTGGAAAAGGCCAAGGGAAGTGTGGGAGGAAAGGGTATGCATTTTTTGTTCTTCCGGAAAAGTGGAAACAGAATAACATTTCATTTTAGAATGTGAGGCCTTCAAAGACAACAGGGAAAGTTATGCAAATATGCTAGTAGCTAGCTCTTGGGATAATCTATTTAGCGAGGGGTTTGTCAAGAATCTGGGAGCATTTATTGTGAAGCTTCACAGAAAAAGGGTCGAATACATTAAGCAGATAAAGAAACAATCCGTCCCATAAGCTATCTTTAGCCTCATGGACGTTAAATTAATTTCTTTCTTTCTTTCATATTGATTTTAATGTCTGTTACATTCATTCCATATGCTTCTTACACTGTAATGATTTATATGTTATATTTTTTCTTTGATGCGGGGTTTTAATTATGTACAATAATTTTAATTAAATGTTTTCTGTTGGACACCTAATCCTCTATGGGTTAGTGTGGAAGCGGAATAAACTAAGGAAGTCCAAGAGACCTTGGGATGTGGAACCCAACAGTCAAACCATGTACTATAAATGTATGTCATTTGTTAATTAAAAATGTATTCTCATGTTTTATCTTTCATACTTTTTCTGCCATGTGTGTGATTAACATGGTATAAGAGCTATAGGCAAATTTCTGCATTGCTCAAATTTGAGCCACTAGTTGTGGCCTCTCTATACATGTTAGTTTTGCATTCTTGCGGATAGAGCTGTCATTATTGTGTGCATGTTGCAAACGGTCCAGCTGACCTCTCTCAGCTAGATTTGTGCTGGGTTCTCTATCCACTGTCTCAAATAGAAAAAAAAAAGCGCACCTGCACTCCTACCTATTCTGCCTATTCTGCCCATGTTCTGCGTTTTTGTAGCCTGATACATCAGCGTTCTGCCAACAAAAATTCTTGACTCTGAACAATGGTGATTCTCTGCGCATGAATGAATGGCTCCCTTAGTGTTTGGTTATATACCATTGTCCGTTGTTTAAACACTTGTGAAGGCTGCTCTTACGCTTGTGTTTAAACGCCCCTTCACTCTGCGTCCCTATGCCCCTCATACCTTAGCATCGAAGTGTTTTGTTTCACCCATCCATCAACCAAAACAAATGTAACCGTAGTTCCAGAAGTTTCCTCCTTCCTCTGGAATTCCTTATCAGTTTTAACAAATCCTACTACTAACGGCAGAGGAAACGCTTGCAACCACTCTTCTCTACCAAGACCTAGCATAATCGCACTCATTAGATGAATGAGCAATTTATTCCTGGAATATATGGCTACGGCTGCTCCATTGTTCCCATCGAACTTGGGATCTGAAGTTCCCGATTCATAAGTCTGCGTGTATGGGTTTCATAGTTTATATTAAGGTTGCTATATTCTTTCCACGAATGTGTATAGCTATGGTTGATGTCAGTTGACTCAATGAAAATTTCTCCTCCGCACCGAATTTGCAGCCTACTACAGCTAATTCTTGGTGATGTATGGCTTGCAACCTTGTTTTGGGAGACTTGAAGATTTCTTACTGTCTCTCGCTGCTCAACACTCGGCCCTCCACACTGCATTGCTGCTCCATTGATATGCTGTGGGGAACCATTAAAGATCTACGCAAGACCAAACATTACATCTTTTGTTGCAATTAGATTGTTGGATCATCAAAATTTTATCTAAGGAGCGGAAATATGCATTTGAAGAAATGCACACAAAGGTTGTCTAGGAGTGACACAATGTGGAGCAAGCACTGAATCGCCTCATTTGATTCAAAATCTAGTTTTGTTGGTAAAAAAAAAAAATTTCTGCACTAAACATTTTGAGATTTCTTGCTATATACAATATTTGGAATGGTATATATTAAATTGAACATTAAGAAAAAAGTGGTGTTGATTCATATTCATTTGACTCAACTGCTATTCCAATTGAATTTTATATGTGCATTGAAACAAGTGTAATATTGGGCATTGAATAGAGTGTGTTGTTGAAACAATGAGTTCAATCTTTATAATGGCTAGAGGGTCGGTATAGCATCCCAAATGCTACATAATGAGCAACCAATTGTTGTGGGTCAAATCTTATTGCACACATATTTTGGTTGTGCATACACAGTCCAGCAAATAGAAAAATATCAACCTATTTTCTGTTGATTTTTGAGACTTTTCTCTAAGGGCTTTGTGTTAAGTTGCCGAAGAGAAGTGAGGATCTACACTGCCGTGTTAAGATTTTATGCATTCAAAACATGTGGAATTGCGTTGAATCTCCACTGTGAGAATTGGTTTTTGAAGCGTTGAAAAGACTGTGCATTGAGTATATGGTGGAAATATTAACCATGTCGTGACTCTTGGTGCTGTGAGCTTGGAATGGTTGGAGCGTATGGGTCGTATGCGATGGAGGGAACAAAATCTTGTTTGTGTATTACTGCTCTGCATCAAGCATTGAAAAGGCATTAATACTGGTCATATTTCTACTACGTTGAGGCATTACATTGCAGTATGGTGCATTGAAAAGTTTGAATCAGTTGAAGAATTGACGTAGAGACTGGTGCATTAAATTCCTAAGTATGCATTGGTCCTGTCATCCTATATGTTAAACTACTGGTATAATATTATGTTTATATATGTTGTGTTTTTCCTCTGGTCATAAGTTGAATCACTATCGATTAAAAAAAAAAAAGGAAGACCATGAATACTTGCAAAGACATTTTTCATTAGCCATCATGGTGAAGGCCAAGCTTAGAAGATTAAGGAGGCATTTTGGGACAGATGTCTCCCCCATAATCACCAAAAATATGTTTCTTTCCTTTTCACCTTCCCAAATTTTAATTGCAAAGACATTTGTCATTAGCTGCTCCTAGTGCATACCAACATTGTTGTTAGCAAATGAAATACTGGATTGAGCTTCAACAGATTGATGTACTGGAAGTTATTATAGAATGTTATATCAAATTCTAATCATCTTAGAGATGGTTGGTTTCTTCAATATATTTATCCAGTACTCATCAATTCAACATATATATCTCACTATTTGGAGATTGGAGACTATTGAAAGCTTCTTTGTTTTAACATGGTATTTTTAGTGTGACAACTCTTTCTCTAGCGATCAGTTATCCCACAATTGCAGCTATTCCACATGCTATCATCAATGGTTACAAGAACATATTAGCAGTTGCTATTGACCTTGACTATTCTTTTCCACTGGCTGAGAAAGTGAAGGAGTATTTGAAGGATCAAAGCAAGTTTGCAGTTGTTGTTGCCCCAGTTGTGGCATTGTATTTAAAACTCATCATGGTTTTTGTGTTCAGTGTTGAAGTTCCCGTAGAGTATTAAAGTATATAGAAGTTATCCCCTTATTCCAAAAGTTGTACGATTTCACCATTTAGCCAAAACCTGGTACAAATTGAAATTGGAGCAACTTCTAATATCTTTGAAAATAAGTTAAAATAAGTGTATTTAACAGAGTTTGATTTATTGATAAAATGGGAAGACTTTATGGAGTATTAGAGTTACTGAATACACTAATACATTCTAATGTCGAAAACATAGTCAAAATCAACAAAGACTCTCTCTTTGAAATTCAGACATGTCTACAATATGCACAAGAACAGATTGATTTTTTGCAGCTTGAATCTCAACTACAACAAGCATAATTTCAACAATGGAGTCATCATTCTGAACTTGCTTCTGTTTAGAAAAATGAAACAAACTCCCATAAACAGCAAGACAATAATGTTACAATTGATTTAGATCCAGTGCCCAATAAAGTAGTAGTTGCACATGCAGATGCAAAAATTCAGTTTGCATTTTCCAAGTCGGTCATCAGACCTTGGGAAGATCTTGTCCACAACAAGCACATAACTGGTCTTGGATATAACAAGGACATGTCCTTTCATATTCCAGACTACTCCAAACCAATCCAATTTCAAAGTTCTGGATTTCTTAAGGACGATTCATCTTCACTTGCTCCTCATGATAATTTATCTCCAGCTGTTCCAGATTCTGCCCCTCTTCCACAACAACAACATCCACAATAGAATGTGAAATGCCAACACTGTGACTGCGTTGGCCATCTGAAAGATCACTGTTTTGATCTTCATCCATTTAAGCACTGCCATAAAACCAGTCATTCTTCAAACATATGCTTCAGAAACAAACCTCCTGCAAGAACAAAGATTCATATTAAATGGATCGCTTCTTGGGAATGGGCATCAACAACCAAGAAGATATTTCAGTCACATGTCAGAACTTTTTCAAGAGTATTGAACAATCTTGCAGTTGAGTTTTCTTCATCATCTCGCTTTGTATCTGACAGGGGGGGAAATGATGGTCATCTACAAGCTTCAAAGCCACATTAAGCGAGCCTAAGCCACAACTTGCCACACCAATTTCAGAGTTGTAGCCAGAGACAAAGATGCCCCTGAGCATGCCTTCAGTTGGTAATGCCTCTTCAAAGAATTTGGGACACTTCCTCTAGCAAAAGACTTCATCTTCTTACCAATTTTGGAAGAGTTCTAGGAATAGAATTGGGAACACTTCCTCTAGCAGAATACTTCAGCTTCTTGCCATTTTCGGAAGAGTTCTAGGAATTGCATTAAGCATTCCAGAGTTCCAGATTCTGCCCCTCTTCCAAAAGATCACTGTTTTGATCTTCATCCATGTAAGCACTGCCATAAAACCAGTCATTCTTCAAACATATGCTTCAGAAACAAACCTCCTGCAAGAACAAAGATTCATATTAAATGGATCGCTTCTTGGGAATGGGCATCAACAACCAAGAAGATATTTCAGTCACATGTCAGAACTTTTTCAAGAGTATTGAACAATCTTGCAGTTGAGTTTTCTTCATCATCTCACTTTGTATCTGACAGGGGGGGAAATGATGGTCATCTACAAGCTTCAAAGCCACATTAAGCGAGCCTAAGCCACAACTTGCCACACCAATTTCAGAGTTGTAGCCAGAGACAAAGATGCCCCTGAGCATGCCTTCAGTTGGTAATGCCTCTTCAAAGAATTTGGGACACTTCCTCTAGCAAAAGACTTCATCTTCTTACCAATTTTGGAAGAGTTCTAGGAATAGAATTGGGAACACTTCCTCTAGCAGAATACTTCAGCTTCTTTCCATTTTCGGAAGAGTTCTAGGAATTGCATTAAGCATTCCAGAGTTGTTGGTCATCCTTAAACCATCACAGGTTGAGACTTCCCTTTTTAGGTTGAAGTTCTCCCTTTTATGCGGGGTGAGACCTCCCTTTCACGGTTGAAGGTTTCCCTCTTCAAAACATCAGGAGCACTTCCTCTAGCAGAAGACTTGAGCTTCATGCCAGACTTGGAAGAGTTCCACGAACTGCACTAAGCGTTCCAGTGTTGGTGGTCATTCTTAAACCACTGCCCTTTATACCAACATTTCAGAGAGCACATTCAGCCTAGTGTTGGCATGCATTTTTGCACATTTTATATTACAGCTCTCTTCTTTGACTCATACATAACCCTTCGGATTAAGGGGGGGAATGTTGGACACCTAATCCTCTATGGGTTAGTGTGGAAGAGGAATAGACTAAGGAAGTCCAAGAGACCTTGGGATGTGGAACCCAACGGTCAAACCATGTACTATAAATGTATATCATTTGTTAATAAAAAATGTACTCTCATGTTTTATCTTTCATACTCTGTTTTCCATGTGCGTGTTTAAAATTTTCTCGTAGTAGTAATAAGAATAAGAAAATTGTAATGTACCAAAAGAAAAAGGTCCATTTCAATGTTTATTTATGGTTTTAGCGTTTATTGCATTGATTTTGTTTTTAATATATAGTTTTAATTACAATCATGCAATGAATATATAGATGATGTACACATTGAAGATGTAAGAAGACAAATAAGAGAATATGTTAAGTAACGAAGAGAGAAGTTAGAATCAATTACTAACGAATAACATGGGTATTGAAGAAAACAAAAATGTGAAAAACAAAGAGCAAGTAAAAAAATATAGTTAAAACAAATGACAATTGACCAACAATAAAAACAAAGAAATAAAAGTTATAAATAACAAAGACCATATCAACAAAGAAAGTCATAACAAATGACAAGTCACCAACAAGAAGAACATGGAAAAAAATTTGTAAATGATATAGAGCATATCAAGAAACAAAATCACAAGAAATGACAAATGAACAACAAAAAAAAAATAGAGAAAAGAAACTTTGAATGGTAAAGGACATATCAAAAAAATTTAGGAATAGAAAATCACAATTGATTAGCAAAAACAATATAGAAAACAAAATTTAGAATGATAAATATCGTGTTGATAAAGGAAACAAATTTCAATCAATATAACCATAGTACTACATGCAAAACTTGAAGAAAAATATAATATCTACACCTTATTGGGTATGTGTTATATTCTTTGCACTATTCTTTCCACTCTTTATAAATTGTGGCGAGCATGGTGGGGGAATCAATGGGGAGTTAAAAGACCTCATGCACAAAGGTTTGGGGGAATTATCCACTCCTGGACTAATTTTTTGGTAGTTTTTACATCCATTT
This sequence comes from Pinus taeda, assembly GCA_000404065.3. NCBI lineage: Eukaryota > Viridiplantae > Streptophyta > Pinopsida > Pinales > Pinaceae > Pinus > Pinus taeda. The sequence continues at coordinate 14,284 of APFE031758783.1, read as the reverse complement.
TTGGTGGTTTTTGGCAAATGATTTTTTTCTTGAGTAGTTCTGTTGTGCATGGTGGTTCAACCCCTGGTTTTGTAATTCGCATTAAGGAACTATGGTTGTATTCTAATCCAAGGTAAATGGTATGATAGTTTATAGTTTCCTCAAGATATATACATCTTTTGTAACGATATAAAGTAAGAATATAATGCCAAACATATTTTGTTTTCTCAGTTTGTGTTTTCAAGATAAAATATTCATGTTAATATGTGTTTGTGCTAAATGTGCATCTTTTACCTTTTTATTAAGAATATTTACAATTGTTAATTGTACAAGGTTAAGACCTTCATTTTGTATCAAATTTGTATGGCTTCAAGGGAGACCTTCGTGGCTAAGGGGTTTGGCTTAGGCATATGGAAAAAATTGTTATATTTTGAGATCTACAGTATATATTCTTGCGGTGAAAGGAAATGATGAGTAATGAAAGAGAGAGTTCAAGAAATTTAATGAGAAAAGTTTTGATTTGTGGAAGCTCAAAATGGAAGATTTGTTGGTGGAGAAAGATTAATTGATTATTACAGATCCCAATACCACACCAATGGGGATGTTGACAAAAATTTGTGCCACGTTAGATCATAACGAAAAATAGAACAATACAATTGTTCATCTGAGATTTAATATTACTAAATATTTCAGGAGAAGCTACAATGAAGGAATAATGGAACAAATTAGTGGTATTATATTAGTCTAAGTCCTTGGTGAAAAAGTTATTCCCATGAAAGAATTTGTATATCCCAATGATGAATTCTGTAGAATCGGTGATAGAACATTTGAATGCCTTCAATCCTATGGTAAGTAAAATATTATCTATTGATATTACGATTTTAGATGAATATAAGTTTATCAATTTTTTATTTTCTTTACCAAACTCATGGGATAGTTTAGTTATTTCTATAAGTAGTAGTGCAACTTTTTGTTTTGGTAAAATAGTCTTATTCTTTTTATCATAGGAGATGAGATGGAAAAATATGAAAAGTCAGAATGTAGATGCCTTATCTATAAGAGAAATTACTAGAATATAAATACAAATAAGTCCTTAAGTGGGGGATCTAAATCTAGAGGATGATAAAAATATCCTAGGAAATTTGTAAGGATATGTGGAAAAAGGAAATTACAAGAAAGATTGTAAAATTTCTGAGAAAGATAAGGAATATGACGATGATCCTTTGATAGAAGAAAACACTTCTTCATATGAAAGAAGGTGTTGTGTAGAATGATTCTTCAAGTAGACATGTAGATCATGTGGCCTGGATAGTTGAATCAGGCACATCCTTTCATATGACTCCTCACAGGGAGTGATTTTGTGAGTATGATAGATATGATGATGGTGATGTTTTATCGGAGGTGACTCAAAAATTAGTGTCATAAGATGGGATACGTTGAGGTTGAAGCTCATGGATGGAAGGATTATTATCCTCCCTGGTGTTTTTCATATCCCAGTATTGGCTAAAAAATTGATTTTTGTAAGCAATATGAGCAATGCAGGTGTAAAAACAATGTTTGAAAAGGATATTTGTAAGATGGTCTGAGGAGAAATGGTAATAATAAGGGAAATTTTGATTGGAACTCTGTATAAGCTTTTAGGAAGCACTATTTTTTTTTTTCTCAAGCAAGAAACAAACCTTTTATTCACATTAAGCAACAAGGAGGATACATGGTATACAAGATGTCAACCGTTTGACATACACCCTTAGTTTGAGAACTGAGCAACATGCTCAAGAACGCGGCTAAGGGACCAAAAAACATTAAAACCAACAAAGCCAAAGGGCAACCTCAAAAGTGAAAACGAGACCCTCGAGTCAACCCAATGGTGGGAAACATGCATGACATAAATGAGTTGTTGATCTGCATTCGCGAAATCCAACGGTTGAGAGGGATATCGGGTGAAATAAAAGCACTAGGATTAGCCATCCGATGAGGGAAGTAATCAAAACATCCTGGAGACATGTGTAACATGGTTAGTGGAATCAGAGGCATATCCGAAAATCCACTTATGGTATAGTTGACGCCTGATAACCAGGGACACTGTAGCAAAGACATCGTGGTCCCACCAGCAAAACCATCACGGTCTTCCTTGCACCACATGTAACTCCTTTTGTGGCATCAGAGAAATTTTGGAAAACCACTTTGGGTACAATCGACCCTCTAGTAACCCTGGTAACTGCTGCAAAACCACCCGATTCTGAAGATAAGCTTTGAACCACTTTTTGGTTTAATGTTTTTTCTCCTTTTCCCACCAGTCCCATGTAAGATCCTAAACTTGGGCTGCCTGTTAGAAGTACCCTTGACTTCCATTCACTTAGATATCTGTTAGATGTTTCCCCTTGGAGTGATGATAAAGATCCTTGTCTTCGTGCGCCAGAGTGCTGCAGTCCTTTCTCAGTTGTCCATTCTAAGCAGACTCCCACAAACAACACTTGTTTTCTCTTGCGCAAATCACCCCTTCATTGGCTAGCCTATTCGCCACTCTGTTGGCATCTCTGTGCATGTGAACAATGCTTAGAGTTCTAAGAGTTTTGAGATGAGAATGAACTCAATGAAAAGCTTACGAGAGTCTCCAGTGGTTTGAAACTTTGTTTGGTGCTGTGCCAGTGCTTATCCTTTTGACCGAGTTGATCATTAATTTTGAGTCTGCCTCTATGATAGTATTATGTAAATTGTAGTCTCTCAGGATTTTTGGGCCTTGCTCCATGGCCATGATTTCAACCATATTTTTGGTAGCCCTCCCCAAATGACTATGAAAAATGATTTTGATATTGCCCTCTGCATCTCTAATGACTCCCCCGAAACCCGCGTCCCTTGGGTTCCCTTTTGAGGCTCCATCTATTTTGAGTTTCAGGAAGCCATGGGGAGGGGGTTGCCAGAAAGCCTTTCCATCTGATTTGAGTGTCCCAACTTTTCAAGGATGTGAGTGTCCCTTTGATTTGACAATTTCTCTAGAGGATGCTTCAGAAAGACATTGACCATTTCTTTGAGCTATTTTAGGATCTGAGCCATGATGCCTTGAACTGAACCAGATTTATTCTTGAAGATCCTGTTGTTGCATTCTTTCCACACATCCCATATCAAAAAATCTGGAATCAGTGTCCGGGCTACATTGACTATCTCATAGTCCGAAAAGTCTTTTCTCCAATTTTTTAGAGTAGCAGCAATATCATCATCCTTCCTAACTATTTGGTTAAAGATGGAGGCTAACCAGTTCCATATAGAGGGGATGAACACACAAAGGATAAGAATGTGATCCATGGTCTCCTCCTGTAGGCCACATAAATGGCATTTTGAAGGACCTGCAAAACCTCTTTTCCTAAGACTTTCCCAGGTCAGAATCTTTTTATGCTGAACTAGCCATATGAACATTTGGATCTTCATCCAGTGAAGGTTGCTCCAAAGGTTTCACCATGTCTTGTCAAGATTTGGATGATCAAATATGGTGATTATTCTTTTGGCTTCTTCGAGGTTGAAGTTTCCCTCATTGTTTCTACCCCACCTTATCAGGTCATTCGAGTTAGAAGTTAAAATTTTCCTTTTTTCCAAGATCTCTTCCAAGACTTTAGCTTGGGCTTTCAAAGGGGTCTCTACACTGTATGCTGGTACCCTCTAGGTTCTCCACTTCCTTTCCTCTCTTGACTGATCCCAAAAGTCACATACCCTTTTTAGACCTTTATTGAGGGTGTCATCTCTGATGATATTTAGGCCTTCCCTGCTGAGATTTTGTTCCTGCTTCCAGTTGTCCTCCCAGAACCAGGCAATATTCCCATTTCTTATCTCCCATAAACTATGATTTTGAACTAAGGCTCTATTTTCCAAAGCCTTGTTCCAAATATGAGAACCCCTAATGTGCTCTAACATTCGAATGTGGTCCTATTCCTGCCAATCCATTGCATACTTTTGTTTCCATAACTTGGTCCATGGGTTGTTGGTTTCCTTTAGCCATCTCCACCAAATTTTTGCTCACAAGACTTTTCTCAAGGTGTCCGAGTCGTGGAGACCTAAACCACCATGGGTTTTGGGTTTGCAGAGATTCTCCCACACTACTAGGGCCCATTTCTTTTTCTCTTCTCCTTTACCCCAAAGAAAGTTTCTTTGAATATTCCTGATTTTATGTAAAACTCCTTTTGGGGTAGGAAGGGGTGAAAACATATAAACTGGAATGGTTTGAAGAACAACCTTTGTACATGTTCATTGGACAACAAAATGAAGAATTGATTTCATTCCTAGTACATGTTCAGGGGGAGCACACACATCATTTCCAAATTCTACAAGCAAATCATTGTTGGCAAGAATGAGAAATTGAAGGTTTCATTGGTTCTAATGTATATGTTGGAGGAGTACTATAGTTGATTATGTTTCATTAGAAAACAATTTGAAACAACATAGTATGGTGTTAGCATGGTTCCAGGAGAGCACTGGTCACCCTTTGCTGTTGCAGTCGAAGGGGGAGAGTGAGACTAACCACCAGTGGGGAATGAGCCATCCAATCAGAGGAGAATGAAGTTCAGTTAAAGAAGATCAGATTAGTGAAGTGGATGTGGTGTTGGCATAAATGCCAAAGGGGGATATTGTCCATAGCATGGTATTGGGATTGATGTCAATTGCGGACTCAAATGGTGTTGAAAATCGATGTCAGCATGTCAGTGGCTTGTGCATGTTCCTGATGTTTGTGCTAATGTGTTCTAGAGGTGTATAGGGCTTGGAAGGAGGGTCACAGAAGGTATGAACCAATAATGGAAGATTTGGATCAAGGATTTTGAGGATTCCTTCAATTTAGGAAAAAACACAATTTACAATGGGTAATTCAATATTTGTAAGTTTGACTACCCTGATTGCCAATGGCGAAAGAGTGTGCACTGCCCAAATTCTCAATGGAGGAAAAACCAATATCACACTTTATACCAATGAAATTGCCCAAGGATTTTCCCAAGATTGAAGTGGTTAACTCAATATATAACGTCTTTATCTAGTTGAAATGGTATAGGAGGTGTGAATGCCTTGGATTCGACCATAATATTTGATCTGGTTATAATTGGTTATTTGAGTTAGTCACCAAGGAGTAAATTTAATGTGTTGTTTTCAACTGGTCCAAAGTGATTAGAAATTGTGGAATGTCATTATTGCATTGTGAAATTGCGGAATGTCATTATTGTCATTATTGGAATGTCTGACTTGATTATTGGGTAAACGAATGGCCGAGTCATGGATCTACCGGGGGAAATGTTTTAGATGTTGTAATGTGTGCCAGAATTAAGGTGAAGTTTGATTGGAGCTAAATGATTACATCATGAGTGAGATCATGAGTAATTGGAACCCCAATCCACTTGTAGGTTGTGGCACTGTGCTCCTGTGTAAAAATTATGTGTCTACCAGTATATGGATAGGGTGACATGGGTCGATTGAGCATAGGAAAATAGTGCAAAAGACAATGTAATGAAGGAAATTAGTGACTGAGTATGCACATGACTATTTATTGAGTGTATTAAAGGAGAACTTCTGCATTAACTTTATAGATCAAATTATGGTTGGATGAAGTGTATGAATTGTGGTGTTTGCACACTAGTTGTTGATAGTGAAATTTCAAAAGATATCTAATGTGGATCAAGATGCTGGTGTGATGGATGAGGCAAAGTAATTTGTATACCTGTGCACATAGATGCCAAGTGTTGGATCCGATTGTGGTTTCTTGTGTGTGAAGAGGATGTCAGGTCAAAGTGCTAGTGCATTTGGACTGTAGCTAGTGTGATTAGAGGCTACCAAATATATATCTATCACATATATAGTTTTATGAAGCGTTGTGTTTGGAGTGACTTGCACATGGTCTGGAGTGTATATTTTCTAGCTGTTGGGATCAATGATCGATTTGGAACTCAATGTGTCCCCTACGTTGGATTAGAGTCTTGACAACGTGTTGTAGATTGAGGATATGCAATTTTCTTGGGTGTAGCTACTACTATGAGTTCGAGTTTATATTAGAATATTGATAGTTTGTTGTGTAACATTTTGTGTTGCTGAGTCTATATGTTGCATAGATCCATTCATTTCATGTGTATGTTGCTCTTAGATATGGGTATATGTGTCTTGATGAGTGAGAGGGTATGGTGTTGTTTTCTTTTCTAGTTGAGTTGATGAGGTATGTTACTGCTTGAGTTAACAATGTCTGTTGAGAGGTTTCATATAGCAGAGATGTATGTGAGTATACTTCCACTAAGGTTTGGTAGTGTTTTGTTGATGCATTGAGGATAATGGTTGTTGAGTTAGGGTTTCATGTTGTTGGTATTGTAGAGAGATTTTATATTGAGATTGAGCAAATAAGTCTAGTATGAAAATAGATGAAACAATATCCATTGTTGTTTGAGCTAAGTAGAGGTGGGCCTAGTTTGAAAATGTATAAAAGGCGGTCCACAAGGGTTTGAAGGTTGGGGACATCAGTGGAAAGTGATGGCTTTCTCAAGGAGAGGTGGCTTCCTTCACATGGTAGGTTGAGAAACTATTAGAGGTATGGGCCTCCAGTAGGTTAGGGCCTACATAGTTGTGGAAGTGGTGGCTTTCTCCAAGTAGTGGCCTAAAGTGGGTGGTTAAAGAATAATTTTAATAATAATAAGAAGAAGACAAATTGTATGGTGGTTTTCTCCTAGAAGGGTTTCCACCTAACATCTAGTGTCCTTATGTGTTTGATGGTGTTTTCTCTCATGGTTCATGTGTTTATTACTTGTTGCTTATATGATCTACATTACATTTATTATTTGATATCTTTATATATGATACTAATTAATTTTTGATTCAGTTAATGGTTTTTGAAGAAAAGGTAAAAAGTGTTTAAGATGATCCATTAAGCACAATACCGATTCGTGCCCCCTTCTCAATATTGCCAAGATCCCAAATTTTCTAGCAGAGGTGGGAAGATGGAGGTATTTGTAGACATATTTGATTGGTGCTTATCGATCATAAGCATGCCCCAATTCCCTTTAAGAAAGCATGCACTGATGCTTAAATAATAAGGTGCATTAATGACCGTTATTATTATAAAATACTAAACTATTATTTTCTATCTTAAAAGATACATAAGTGCATAATGATGCTTCCAAATGAATTAAGAGCATGGGTGGGCTTGACAAGAATGCAGCCAATAAGGATATTTTTTTTTACTATTCAATTAAAAATAAATAATTTTAAAAACCATAAAACTTTAAGAATGTGCTTCACCAATATCTCACTCTAGCATGTATAAAAAATTAACACACCACACACACACACACAAATATATAGATGTACTCAAAATTAAATTAAGAACACTGGTAAGCTTGACAAGAATGCATCAGATCATGATAGATCTTTGTTTTAACTATTGAATAAAATAAATTAATTTAAAAAACCATAAAAACTTATCAATTCTCTTCACTAATATATTACCCTTATGTTTATCAAATATCACTACATTCCAAACACTAATGTTTTACACAATAATAATATAGGCTTATGCTTTTACAATATAGAAAATATTTTGATCAGTGTGTTATAAAGAGTCACACACTAGTGCGTTTAGGAACAAGAGCACCACATGATTAATAATTTTGCTTGCTATATATATAATATATATATATATATATATATATTATATATATATATTATATATATTTATATATAATATTATATATATAATAATATATATTTATCTTGATAAAGAAAATAGCATAACAATGCATATTTTTTTTATTTAACTCCCAAATGTGTATATGTGTCTCATGCATTGTGCCAAGGTAAATTTTAGAAGTGCATTGATGCCCCTCTTCGACATCATCTGCCTCGACATGCGCATCTGGGCCTCAATGATCAACCTAGGAGGGTGACAATCAAATGTAGGTATCATATTTGGAAACCTCTAAAAAAACAAAAAAGATAGAAAGCAAAAGGGAAAGTCTCCCTCCCCTGTTTAGACAATGCACAACGTCTATCTAAAGCTGTGCAAAACTAGCTAAAAAAATGGCAAACCATCTGCTACAACATGGCACCTAAATCAAAGAATTAACATAATACAAAAGAGGGAAACTAATGCACTTCCCATCACCACAAGAATATGTAATGGTGCAAACTAATAATGAGAGGGACCTAGCCTCCTCTGTTGCAAAAGAAGAAATCCATAACTGTCCACCACGGACCTAAAAATCACATAGATGAACTGCATGAGGCCCAACATATTTCTGAGTGTATCCAAGTTGACTCTCAGCTGCAACACCATGGGGTACATCAGGGAACTGGGGAAAATCCTCCCCTCTCCTGGATAGGCCAATGATAAAATATATGTCCTCTTGAGTGGGCCTATACAACAACTCAGGATTGACATTGAAAGCCTACTCCTAGACGTTCCATCGGGGGATCAAAAGCACCAATAATACAAAGTGTGCCTTTAGGGATATACCCTTCTCACAGTACTTGAGGAGATCTACATTCCTCAAGGGCGCTTAGATCAATGTAATAATAGGGTGTGGGTATAAATCCCTTTCGCTCTCTCTAGCCTGCCATAGTCAGACCATATTGTATGGGTCTTCCTGCTGCTCCTGCTCCTACTACTACTCCCTATTCTGACATCTCTACTCCATGATTGAAATATAAAATACATCAGCCTCATACATAAAATACATTTTTTTATTAAATGAAACATGTAATTAGAAACATAAATTTCAATTAAAAAAAAAATACCAGTGCACTCAAAACATAGGCATGCACTAGAGCCTGTGCGCTTTCAACTATAATCACACCAGTAACGATACACACATAAGTATGATGCAACATAGGTTTTTAAAAAAATTGACTTTTCATAGCAATGTGACATACTTGTGCGCTGGTGCGCACATATAACATGTTGGCACCATTATGGTATTTTCAGGTTATCTAACACACCAATCTATAAGAATATTTTTTAAATATTTATTTGCGATGCGTTTGGTAAATATAATCACACCGAGAGTGATGCACTGATGTATAATTTGTTGCATCTTTCCCAGTGCATTTATATTTACAAAACACACTGCCACAATGGTGGTGTGTTATGTTCACACATTGAAACACGATGCACCCTATAAATTTATAGGGCTTACCACTCCCGGTACGAGCCAAAAATATTGAGTGCACTGCTCATCGAAGTATTTTTTTTGCAAAAGAAATGAGAAATTCAACCTAATTTGCAATTCTAATCTGCTAAAAACTTAAATTAGAAAGAAACATAGACATTACCTGGACATTTGGTCGTCAGCGAGGCATTGTGGACACGTAATGGAGAAAAACAAATTTTCACACCATTTGAAAAAATGGAAACTCAAACAATGAGCACAATACTAAAAGGTGGTGAGGAAAAGAGGCACCAACATCAGGGCACTTGTACATGGAAAGAGTGGCATTGGTGCTTCAGAGATCTCCCACACTATAGATTGTAAAAATGAAAATTATGGTCGGAAGGGTTTTTTTAATTTAACCCTCCTCCGGTGCGTTTCGCAAAGCGCATTAAGGAGAGCTATATCCAAAAGAACTGTGTGTTTTTATTATTATTTAAAATTATTGTGGTTCTTTATCAAGATGCCCTAGAGCTTTACGATTCTGGTAACACATCAATGTTGTGGTTTTACAATAGCATCGGTCCTTTTTTAGAAATTAAAAATAATTTATCAGTATGCTTTATAAGATTCCCTAGGGTGTTGTTATACGTTTACCGCACTAGGATGTGATTGTTGAATAACATTAGGGCGTTTTACTATATGAAGGAGTCTAGTGCTAGCAAATATTGAAGCACTGGTGTGTTTCAATATTTAGCAAACTGTGGTTTTTTATATTTCCAAAAAAAATTCCATGGTGCACCATGTTATATACAATTCTGGTGTGTGTATGGATGGTAAAACATTGGTGCGTTTGAATAATTTAGACACACCATCAAAGAAACATCCGCTAAAACATCCGCCCACCCACCTTCACTAGTGACCTCCGCTACAAACAAATTTTTGGGTTATTTTTATAGGGGCCTCCACAAAAACCTGCGCTAGAAGGTCTTTTCCTTGTAGTGTCACATTTCAAAATTTCTTCATTATTTTCTTCTATGACAACCTTTTCTAGAAAATCAACTTCTACAATAAATTCCTTTAGATGCTCTATAGTTTTCCTTGTCAACAATTCACTGGACATTTCAATAGTCATCACATTCTCTTGCCATTTTAATAAAATATGATTTTTTAAAGGCAAATCAATTACCTCAATGGCTACAACAAATGTTTTTATCTTACTAAGCGATGAATAGTTTGCTTCATTTTCTTTTTCCTTTTTAAAAAATTCCTTTTCACTCATCAACAAATTTGATTGCTAATTTCCATCATTGCTTCTTCATTAGTCAATGGCAACAAATTTTTTCTCTTACCAATCTATTTCAAAAGTATGGGTATTTTTTTCCCATCATAAATTATTTTTTATCAAATTTCCAAGTTATTCCTAATAAAACATGACAAATATCCATGGGTATTATATCACAAAGTACCTTTTCTTAATAGTTTCCTATCTTCAAATGTATTCTACATTTTTCATTCACTAAAATATGATATCATTTGTCTAACCATGACACTTTATAAGGTGTAGGATGAATGAATTTTTCCAAATCTATTTTCGCAACCATTTCAAGAGATACTAGATTATGTGATACTACCATTAATAATCAATTTACAACACTTACTTTTTGACTTGCAAGTTGATCTAAACAAATATTTTCTATGTATTTTCTCTTTGATCTCTTTAATTGGCTTGAGAAGTATCCTTTTCATCTACACTTTCTTCTTCTTTAGCTTGTGCAATTGGATTAGTATGATCTTCATGTAGAAAATTTGGAAAATTATAATATTTATGACGATATTCAATGCATTTAAAACAATTATCCAAAAAATATACACCTTCTAAATGTGATGTCATTTTTTATGAATGACCTTCTCTTAGACATTGAATTTGTGTATTTGTGTAGAGTGCTTCCTTCTCTTCCTTAAAAGAATGAATTGAATTTTTGTCATCATGTTGCTTCTTACCTTTGAAATAGATATTTCTAGTTTCTATTGATTTTGTTTCTTGGATAGTTTTTCCTTTCCTTTGACTACAAGTTGATAGGTTTCCTCAACTGTTCTTGGAGATATAAATTAATATCATCCTTAATGCGAAATTTTAGATTATTTATATATCTTGCTACCTTTTTCACATTCTCTTCTGTGAAACCCACCCTTATTATAAACTTGTAAAATTCCTTTATATAAGCTTTTATATTCATTTCCTTTT